>PVJL010007368.1:0-79133 GCA_004026885.1 Lyroderma lyra | reverse complement strand
ACACACACACACACACACACCACACAACACAATTTATCTTGTATTCCTTCTTTATTTGTGGACACTCTGTGTAGATGTTAAGTAGTAAATTTTTTCCCCTAAATAGGTTGAAATCTCTTATGGTTTCTTAAGAAAAATTCGTTCTCCATAATATATTAACTATGTTTCTGCAAAAAGAAAAATTTAACCGTTACGTGCGTGCTTGCTTGTGGTTCCCAGTACTGTAGCATGCATAGTTACAGGAGTTAGCACTGTGTCCCTTACTAGCCTTGAGTATAGCTTCAGCTTTGATGGCAGGAAATGAGATTTTCCTTTTAGTAAAAAGGTTAGTGTCTTTCTAATTGTGACTCTTGTGAGCATAAAGATTCCAACCGCAGGTACTTGGACCATGTGTTGTTATATAACAAGCCCAAAGTTCATGATAAATAAGGTACTGTATGTGACCTTGTTTTGGATTAATTAGCTGGGGGAAAAGCAACTGATCATTTCTTTGGTGACAAAACTCAGTAGGTGACAAGTCCTATGATAGGCAGTTCGTGTACTCCTCTATTATCTCATTGAGTCTTCACAACAAGGGGTCCATTAAAGAGAACTGAAGGGCAGAAAGCTACTAATGCTCCTAAAACCACACAGCTATGAGTGGCAGAGACAGGATTTACTAACAGGTGTTGCCCTGCTGATGAATTTGAAAATGTTCAATGCTGACAACTCTGCATTTTCTCTGTATTAGCGGAGAGGCTGCCACCAAAGGCTGCATTATCTGACATTGTTTTTCTTTTGTCTCATTTACCTTATATATGAGTATACGTGTGGATTGATCCTAGAATCTTCAATAGATTATCTATTTAAATATTATACTTAAAAGATTTTCTGAATTTGCTAATAATTTTAAATAATTAATAACTTTGAAGTAATGACCAAAAAACACCTGAGTCCAAATGCAGCTGTCGTAGTTCCCATACAATCCGTGTGACGTCTGTGCCACAGTACACGGAGGATTTGAAGAAACGGAACTACTCCTTTGATACAGCTGTATTCTATGCCGTCTGAGCAACTGCGAGGTCTGTAACACTGGGATGAATCACACACAAGCCAAGGACTCAGGCCTGCTGCTGTGCTATTCGTGCTTCGGTGAAAGTGCTAAAAATAAACAAACAATTTGAAAGAATATTTGTCTTTTGGGAAAAAAAAAACCTCTCTCAGGTTTTAAATCAAAATGTTTATGTCACCAGGAGACAAATAGTTCACAGTTTTCCTATCAGGTGAGGGAGACAACATGATGTTCAACTAATAGTTGCTTTTCAGATATCATTTCCTGATTTTAGTCTGAGATTTTGGCCAGATTATGGGCTAAGAAGACAAATTGACAAGGCATGCAAAGGAAATGGACTGCTTTTAGTTAGAAAGTCAGCGATGGTAACACGGTGGGGGTTGCTCAAGAAGGATTCAGAAAATTCCCAAGATGTGGAAACTGGGTAGAAGAGTCTCATGATTCAAAGAACAGCCTTGACATTATATTTAAAAAGAAGAGAAAGAAATGTGTGCTTATTTTATTCTGTTTATGCAGGCAAAGACAAACAAACAAACAAACAAAGCAACAAACAAACAAACAAACAAACCGAACCAAAACGAAGAACGCACAGACGTAAAAACCCAATGAACAGGCGAGGGATGTCTGAGGTCTGTCTTGGCGGCCGCACAGCGGTGCTGGCCATGGGTTGGTATCTTAGCATTCTTCTGTCACCTCTGCTACCTGGCTCCCATGACCTGATCTCTTTTTCATAATGTGTAAAGTAAAAAAAAGAAAAAAGCAGCAACAACAACTCAGGTTTCTTAGAATAGGAATCGGAGGTAAATGCTGCCCCATAGCCGAACACGTGCAATGCTTTCGTAAAGTCGGCTCCATCCTTTCCTGCCCTCGTTAAGCCGTGACTATCAGCTTTGTTAGCAGAGGTGTTTAGATAGTAGCAAGCTACTGCTTCGAGCCAGGGGGTGGAAATGGTGACACCAACGACAAGTGTGTTGTGGTAACATTTTCTCCCTGACAGGAATGAGAAATGGAGGTATGAGAAGTAAATAGTCAAATCATTGAAATACTTTTTCAGCAAGTATTCTCACAAGTGCTTGATTTGAATTCATGCCTATGATTGCTACAGATAGTCCTTGAGAATGTCTCATGCTGCTCCTGAACACCCAGGGTTTCCGGGTGCTTGTTTTGGAGTGCATTATAGCCATCAATTAGGGAGGAGATTTTGAATCATGTAATCAAATGCACTGTTGTAGGCAGTAGAAGTCCATAGAGTGAAAGGAGGGGAAATTCTTATTTCACTTCCTCTTTCTTACCCAACCTACCCATTTCACAGCTGGTGCCTTTTCTATCATCTCATCTTCCAGGTTCCCTAAAACCAGAATGTACATTTATCAAGGTGAATTGCATAAGTAATCTTGGAACTATACAGTGATGCCACCTGGTAGCTGACGGCCCCAGGCATAGCATGCCCCTGTTTGTAACTGGGAGCCACCTCGCAGGCAGGTGCTGACAACCGGGGTCTGGAGTCGCTACGAGTCGGGGTAACATCGTGTTTAGCGATCGCAGGGGGTTATTTTCGTAGAAATGGTTAGTGTACTTTTATTTGAAGCCTGTTATTCAGAGGTGTTTTTGTTTTGTTCAGATCCTGACAATCTTAATGTTGCTCTTTTAAAGACAACTTAATTGAATCAATTTTTGTTTTTCATGAACTAATACACTTAAACTTCTCTTATGGCTCCTTCTTCGAGTTACAAATGGTCACATCTTTTGGAGCTTTACTGAGAACTCAGATCCTATTAGTGTGATGCTGATACTGTGCAAGTACTTAGGTTGGACGTTACTATGGATTTTTTTCCTTTACCTGTTGGTCCCCTAGTCTATGTCAATAAATAACTGAAATTCCACTCAGCAAGAGAATCTGATGGTTGGTTGGTTCTCAGAAATGCTGAAACCAATATGAAGGACTGATTCTCATTACCTGCATTATTATTTTTCTGTAAGAAACCTAATGATGTTGTAAAAGTGACCATTACAGTTGGGAAGTAAAAGCACTGGCTCCTGGGATATTTCTCATTGTGCTTTTTATGGGAAATCCAATGAAATAACAGGGGAGAGATCATGTGGTTTAGTGCTGTGGAGAGGACAACTCCAGCGAACAAGGTAGGCCGCCTTTAAGGAAGGCAAAAGCAGGCTTGTGAGGCGTCAGCGAGGAGGAGTCCCCTCTGGGGGACAAGTACGAGAGAGACAGTAGTTCAAATCTCCATGGGCTCCGAAAAATGGCATTTTTGCTCTTCTCTCTTAAGTTTTTGCCTGGATTCGAATAGCTTTGCATGCATCCAGGTACATCGTTTCTAAGTCATTTTTCCTATATGAAGTCATTAAGGTGACACCATACCAACTTGTTTGCACAGCACTGCCAAAGTGCACAGTGACAAGTTCACGAACTTCATTGTCAGAAAAAGAGTTCCAAAATTGCTTTGAAGGGTGGACTAGGCACTAGCCTCAACGCACATCTCCCCAAGGGGAGCACTTCGAAGATGACCCAAGTGATATTGAGCAATGAGGTGTGAGCACTTTTTCTGGGATCAGTTCTGAAAATTAATTGTCCGGCCTCGTATAATAGATCCTTGATTTTAAGAAACTACAAATCCCATAAAATAGATAAGACCCACCCAAGAAAATGGACAGATGCTCTCTGTTACCCTGAAGGTAAGATCAAAATGAAAATAAACTTATTTAAAACTAATAATTTCAGCATAGACTCTCAAGTCAAATCAGTATAGAAACTATGAAACTTTTCTTGACATATGTCTAAAATCTTAAATCTTGTTTCTGTATTTTAGATAACAATAAAACATATTCCCTTTAAAGGATTACATTCTGCCCTAGAACAAATAAGATAAAACATGTGGAAAAAACATCAACCCCAGTAACTAATAAATAATACCTAAAACAAATCTATTTTATTGGAAATGCAAGTACACGATTATATTTATTTCCCATGAGCCACTTGTGGATTGACACTATAAATAGTAACCAAAAAAGATGGTGTCTATGACATACCTGAGAAAATTTTAATAGTAAATTCCCACCTCAATTTGAGCTATGACAGAATGTGAAATAATCTATTGATTTTTACGCACATTTTGTAAGTTTAATGCTCTTATGAGTATTAATATCTTATATTTTGCAAATGAGGCAACTAATGAAAGTTAGAGCAGGATTGCTATGGGGGACTTAAAGGCAATGATCTCACAGCAGCTGTGTGTAGTGTGTCCCCATAAGAAATTCTGAAATTATAAATTGTATTGGTTGTAAAAGTAAAAATCCTTGAGTACCTGTCTGTATCTGATATAACTATGATTTCTGATATGCAGAAAAGGTAACCATGGTGTAATAAACAGCAATGGGATTTTGATTCACAGCGCCTGGGTTCAGAGTATTTCTCTTTAGGCTAATGAGACTCCATTTTCTATCTATAAATAGAGATGTTAACATCGTCTTCTCGTTGATAGAGATAGTAGTCATAAAAGATGATGCATGTGTTCTGTCAATTACAGAGTACAGATATTGATTTTTGATTGTTATTATACCTATTAATTACCCTAGGGAAGAAGAAGTCAGAAAGCAATTTTAAAAAACACTGTAAAACTGCTGCCTAAATTTCAGCCTATAGTCATTCTATTTCTCAAATTATTTCTTGGGATGATTGACATATAAGACATTTGTCCCTAGTAATCTGATTAATGTTAGGAAATTTAAAACACGACAGATCAGAGTGGATATTAACACATTCAAAGATTGTGGCTGCCATCACAGACTCTTAGGCATGTAAGCTAAAAATCTGTGTAAAACAGTAAAAGAACAACATTGGCAGCGAGACCTGCAAGTCATGACAATTCATGTATTCAACAAAACGTGATAATATTTGTACTTAGGGTGTTATAAACTTTAGCTTTTGTAATTTCTAACAGTGTGGATTTAAATTTGCAAAATCTACACTGCATTAACTCCATCTCTTGCATTTTTATGAAGGTTTTTTTGTGTAGATACAACAGATTTAATTTTGAATTTCAGTTTTATGTACATTTAGAATATCTAAATCATTTAAATAAAGAACATATGTGATTTTCAATTTCATTGCACCGAAGGGATGCAGAAATTATTTAAATTAATACTTGAGGTCAAATGTGTTGTGAATTTTACAAATTCATTGGAGGAGGGACAAAATGAAACATTTTAGGAAGCATTCAAAGGAAAGAGAAGTTGAAAGGGAGTCATTTTATAAGCACTTGCATATATAACATCAAGGACTGAGGAGAAGTACAGTGAAATTCTGAGAATACCTTGCTCTTAGATCTACAGTCTCTCTTATGTTAAACACAAGTGATGTCAGTGAAAATACTAGAATCACACTTGATTTGAATACTGGTTTTAGCAGTTTCTCACTGTGTGACTTAGACCAAGTGATTTAACCTGCCTGTGATTCCATTTCTTCACCTACAAAATAATGCTCATCTCAGATCATTCATACGAGTTTACAGATGTATCTAAAATGTTGTGACTTTACATCTTTTGTAATTGAAATATACCCTTAACGAATGAGCATACCTTCTTTTTCTTGTATTTTCTACCTTGCTTAACAATTTTATTCATTTTTATTCTTCAGCATTTCAGAACTTCATTGTTATTTCACACAAGTCCTGTGTTTGTAGCTGGTATTGGTTATTACAGTCACTACTCTTTTTTCCTATTTATGTTACGCACCATTCTTGATACACCTTTCGGTGAATTTATAAATTCCTAACTCATGAAACTGCCTGCCATGTGGTAAGCACAAAACGAAGAAACAAATGTCATTACTACCTTTGAGTTTAATGCAGGATTATGCCTTCCTTCTAATACTCTTTTAATCAAAGTGTTTATGTCCCCAAAACATATATTTATTAGTGAAATTTTATTAGTACCCTAATTTCTTTCTATTTAAAGTGTTGTCTGGGGACCAGCCACATTGGCATCACCTGAGAGCTCCTTAGAAATGTAGAGAATCAGGCCACACCCAGAAGTAATGAATCAGAATTAATGAATCAGGACGCGTTCACAAGTTCCCCAGATAATTCCTCAGTTAAAATTTGAGAAAGACTGCCCTAAAACAATTTTTGTCTAATTGTAGTATTTAATCAATTCATTCATTCATTTATTCATTCATTCATTCAACAGGTATTTTAGTAAGTGTCTGTTTTGGTTTCCTGAAATTTCTCCATTCTGATGGTTTGAGGGTATGATCAATGCAAAGGGGCAAAGGTCAATTCGGAATGCCTAGCCAAGTTCTCAGCAGGTTAATTAGCATCTCGGCGTGGGCTCGGGAAGGGTCACAGAAGCAATAAGAAAAATAAGGAAGGGCAATCCTGTGTACTTGTGCTACTGTTAAATGGTCCATCACACGGGTGCCTCACTGTAGTTACATTAAAAGCCATAGGAACTCTGAGGGTAGGGAAGTGACACTAAATATTAGCTTTGTACTATTTATCCAGGTTTAGCTCTATGAAACACCTGAGCATGGCCAAATAATTAAAGTTGCAATGCAGTTAAATGGAGGGGAGAATATTCATGTTCTAGAGCATATACTATTTGACCAAAGATTTTTTTTTTACAAGAATGGCTTTCTTGTATATTTAGAATAACTTCCTTTATAACTAAATAGTCTTATTTTAGTAGCTGATTATTTGTCACAGCATGATAGTGTTTTATTAAAATAAATTAAAATATTTCATAAAACTCTACATTGCTTGAAGGCAGAATCCAAGTTTGTTTATCCTTCATTTATTCATGGTCTAATTCAATGCATATGCATAGAGTATGTTCAAAACATGGTGTATGATCAATACAATTGAAGGGAACTTGACTGAGGGCTTCGGATTCCTTCCCCAAAGACGTAAACTTCAACAGATAAATCACTGTTATCTCATCATTGAGGAAGGAACCACTGAGGTATGTATCTTGGGCTTTGGAAATAAGTAGCAAACTTATAAAAAACCAAATAAAAATGCAATCTTACATGAACAGGTGATTATATATCTTTACTTGGATATAATTAAAGTAAAAAAAGATGTTATATTTTAATATTATACTTCACACACACTGTTACTTCTTGTTATAATATTCTGTAGAATTGGATATTAGAAAATAATGTACACATTATTAATGATCTTTATTATTCCTGCTTTGTGCATGTGTAGTCTGAAACAAACTTAAAAATTCACTAAATGAAAAAGTTTTGAATGAAAGTGATAGATACACAGGAAAAATATAAGAGATAAGGTATTTATATTTATAGTTTATTTATATGCTTTTACATAGAGTAACTTCTGTCATTTCTCCAGTTGTTTTAGCCTTCTTCCATTCCACAAATTAAATATATTTGTCAGAGGCTTGCACTGTGGTTTCCTTGAAACATCCTTTTATTGATATAGAACTAGAATTGTGTTTTTTAATTGCTTGGTGATACTTGTATTTTAAAAGCATATATTTGATAATGCAACAGATCTCAGAGTTTATAATGCCCAGTTCTCCACTCAAACACTTTAAACCCTGATGGTATTTATGCTTCAAGTTATTAAACACTTGCCCTTCTGCTAGAGAAAGTGGCAATTACACTATTTGCTCAAGTTTTCTTAAGACTCTTAAGGAATAATGACAGCTCTCCCTCTTTAGGAGAGAATAAGGTGGCTAGCTGGTCAAAAATTTTAAAAATCATTAGTTGGGATATTTATTTACCTCACTGTTAGGATTTTCTTATGACTTTTGCCAAAATTCTACATTATTTTATGTCAACATTTTAAGGAAAAATATGGGAGAATATATAAGAGAAAAACCTGCTTATCTGTGTTGATTCTTCATGTCAGATGGATTACTGGCACATAGTAGATGCTTGATAAAATTTCGAGAATGAATTTTATTGGCCTGCAGACTAATCTTGGTTTAGAATATCATCTGACCTTGTTTGCATGCCCACTCCTAGAAGCTGAGTAAAGCTGAACTTCAGTCTGAAATGATTTGAGATCCATGAGACCCGGGTTAATGATGTGCATTAAACAACTCTATGACCTCATCCACAAAACTAGAGATAAGTGTCACATCAAGGCATTCAAGCAGAAACTCTTGTTCTTTCGGCTATAACTCTGGGAGGAAAGAAACTGAAATGATGAAATAGACCAAATCCCCTATCTTTCACATTGCCCAGGAGCTGCAGTTCCTAATAGTGAGGCTCAGCAGCTTTTGGGCTGATCAGGCTGTTACGGGTGCTCTATCAAGAGAACATTTTGACAGTCTTGGCTCACAATTTAACCTAGTTCAGAACTGTTACAGTCTGGTGGGGGACTAGCCACGGAATACTAAACATCTATCTTGTTTCAAAACCAGGCATTCTCTCATAAATAATAGCTGCATTTCATGCATGATGCTCCTTTTGTTCTGTTGCTGCAGAGGCAGCCAACGAGGCAACAGAGGAAGGGAAAGTAAACTAACATATTCCCAGTTCTCTTGGCATCACTGATGAAATTATCTGTGAGCTTATGATGATCCAAGAGACATCAGAAGAAAAAAAGAAGGCACGCTGGCTTGTGCTGTGTAAGTGAAGTGTGCGTAACAGGAGGGTGGAACCTGGGTGACCAGTGTTGGCCACTTGAGAAGAACAAAGCTGGGAGGGAGATGGTCACAGACCCGAAGTGCACCCTGGTTCACAGAGGCGAAGAGATGTGCAGTTGAGGTGTTTTCAACACTCAGAACTTGCACTGATCATTTACGTTCTCCTAACGGTTGAACTACTTCCTATATTAAAATTTATTTCTTAAGGAAGATAAAAGTGCATAAACCTTTCCCTCTGTAGATTAAAATAAGATTTGCCACATATTTGTAAAATTGAGACTAAGAAGATTTATTCCTGTATCCTTTAATCTTGGCTCTTAGGGAGCACATCAAATACTTGTTCAAGGCCTAAAATTCAGAAGCCTAGTGGAGGGGGACCTTCAGTTCTTTGCAGTGAAGCCCCTTCAGTTCTGATGCTGTACCCTAGGGAGGGACCTCTCCATGACCGTGCTATCTGAAACGATGCAAAGAGATCTGAAAAACTGATGGGAAAAACTACAATTGTTCTACAGACATCACTTGAAAGTGTCTTGCCCAGATATAAAAAAAATGCCCTTCCTGGTGTTATATATGTGTAGGGAAATGAACCAGTTGTACAACTAATATTTATTTAGTGTGCTGTAAGTTAAAAGAAACATTGAGGATTCAAATGTCTTAGTTATTTATAAAAAACAAACTTAGCGAGCGTAGTGCTGGCCTTTCTCTGCTCGTCATGTAGCTTACCGTGCCGAGCAGGTGGCTTCTCCACGCCTTGGAGGTTGTCATACTCCTTTCGGATCCGCTAGAAGCATCCTTTGCAGTGTCAATGTTTTGAAATATCTCCGAGACTTTCATTATTGTGAAGGTTTTAGCTGGCATCACATCTTCTGGGACATCATCATCCTTTTAATCACAGCCACTTTGCTCATTTATGTCAAAAACTTTACCTTCACTAAGTTTCTCTGGCTGCAGACCTGGAGTCTCGTGAACCGTCGTGGGGACAGCATTCCCTCCTCAGTTATTTCTTTAACTCATTTACGTTCTCTGGAGATTTTGTTGGTGATGTTATCACTTTACTTTCTTCACTGTACTTCCATCTTTGTTGGCCAACTAATCTCTTAATTATCCATTTTTGTGAAATGTCACATGGGTTTATCAATGGGGGACAGAACCAGACAGACAGAAATCCCGGGCTCAGTCACGGATAACTACAGAGTAATCTGGGGTCTGAACAACGAGCACCAAGTTTCCATCAGCCACTATTAATAGACTGTAGTAACTGAAATTTGGACCACGTTGCTGGGAGACAAATGGTATTTAATTCAATCATGGTAACTACACTTCATGCATATAGAAAATGTGCAAATGAGCCTGCTTGTATAGATAACTTAATAAGTTAAGTGCTTTGTACCTAAAGAATAATTTTTTTTTCAAGTTTCTTATCAAACATGGAGCAATCTACAGGGGACTTGTGGTTTGTTTCCCCCCACAGGAATGCTTCTGTCGGATTTACCTGAATTAAATGTTACCATTTTCTTCTGTTATAAAGAGGAGAAGAGACAAAACTGTGGGCTCCATCGAGCTTGGTCTCCCAGCATCGGTGGGCAGTGCCCTTCGTGGGTCAAGAGTTGTTTGTTTTGTTTTTTCACCTTACAGATTCTGAAACTTAATATTAACAAATAACCTTTATAAGTGATGAGGTTCTGGAGAATTCATTATTGTTAACTTGGCTAACAAGAAAATATTCATTTATTTTGGGAGATTTGTCCACCCCAACTGGTCGTTTGCGTTTGGCAGTTGCTTTAGACAAACTCATTCAGTCAAGGGATGAAAGCCTTTACTGGTGGAATTGTTTAATAGAATGTTGGAATAGTAGCCTCAGAAACAGGACATAGTAAGAGTTAGGGCTCAAGGTATTATTTTTTAATCAATTAAGCACATTCAGTAATTCTCTTTAGATCATGGTGCCAATTATTAGAATAAGAACTTTATCACCTCATTGGTAAAAAATGAATTATTGACAAACTTGAAGTTTCCAGTGCTTACTTATCAACAGTGCTTATTAGTGGCCAAAATTAATTGATTTGATAACACATCCGTTTCAAATACTTGAACTTTACAGTTCATATGGCAATAGTCTACATATATTTGAAAATGGCTAGCACATAGTAGGTGCACATTAAATATTTCTTTATCTTTTCTTTTCTTCCCTTTGGTTATTCTTGTTGATAATCTTTCTTTAAGTGCATACAATATTGCTCCTTGTAGAGATGAGAATGCTCTGTAGGATTTTCAAGCAAGGTTGACTACCTTGCTTGCTTTTGTACAGGGAACATTTCCATCAGGATGCTATTTTACAATGTGGTATAAAGATTTATTCATAAATAAATAACTTTTTTCTCATAAAGAAAAGCACAGAGAGTGAAAATTTCTCATTTTTGACCCCCAACAGTAGAGAGCTTATGTTAATAAAAATTGTACCTTCCAGTCAGTAAATATACCCCCAATTATCATAAATGACAGCATGGAGCAGGAATTAGTAGGGTATCAAGTTTTAATAGAGGTGGTGCATTTAGGTGAAATTTGCCTGGGATGGAAAATTAAAATAGACTACAATTCTCTTTTAAACTAACTTGTCAAACTGTTTCAAAATGAGTGTTCCCAAGACATGCTGGTGAATTGAGTCGTGTCACATTTGTACTTGGAAAATCACACAGGCGAGAATCCCACCAGCCCCAACTGGTGTTGCGAGTAGGCGGCTCTCAGAGTGTCTCGTACTAACGTCACGGACACTCTGACAGGTCCCACTTTCGGTGTGCTTTGTGCTCTGTGCTCAGTTTTCTGCTGACCGTTTCCTTACTACTGTGTTTTCTTGTTAGTACGTGAACAACACTCGATGAAAAACGAAAAGGAAGGAAAACATATTGGGCTTATGAGTTCTCATAAGGATACTTAGTAATGAAAAGCCACAGAAGTGATTATTTTCCTGTGATGCTCTGTGTATACATTTTAAAAAAAATGTTTTCTTTTCCCAGTTGCAGGATGATAGTTAAAATTAATATATAGACCCTCTTTTTCTAATAATGCTAGTGACACACATTTTGGTAGCTCTCTCTAATTACTTATTTAAGGCTGATACAAGAATGATTCCCACTGGACATCACTAAGTGTATCTAACCCAGTTATGTTGCCAGAATGATTTTTGATATTGTTACATGATTAAAATATCATATCAATTATGTAATACTCCATAAAATGGAATTCAACAGAGGTAATAATTGTGTGTTAATAATACATGTTATTAAACTGTATATTTGGTTGAAAAGATGCAGAATATATTTTTCAATTCATAATGAGTAACTATATGTTCATAGTTATTTTCCTTAATCTTATCCAGAAAAATAAAAGTCTTCTTCAGAGTTAACCAAAATTCAAGAAACTTTCCACTAATTTTATTTTAGTTTTATAACCTAATTGGAAAAAAGTATTTGGTACATTGGAAAAATCCAGAGATATTTTAGTATTTTTTTTGGACTTGGATTTTCATTTAACAAAAGAATCAGTAGAAATCAATTTCTGAAATAATAATTTCCAAAGTTTGCTTGTAATTTCTGATTAAACATAGCACTATAAAATGATTTGGTCTGTAAGGATTTAGAAATTTGTAAATGAGTAGAGCTCAGAGAACTGATATTTGTGATGTTTTAAAGCAATACAAAGTTTCGGGGAATGATAAAAAAGCACCATTTATAAATATGATTTTTAATTAGATGTTTTTTTTTCTCCAAATGATTTCTGAGGAAAACAAATGGAAATCTAGAATAAAGGGTGGTAGAGCATACAGTGATAAAATAATTAATGAAGTTTTGATTTAAAAATTAAACCATGACTGAGAGAAATATTAAGCCAAGTGTGTGAGTGTACAGGATCTAAATTCTATCTTGTCTGAGGCCAAACAGGATCCCTGATTAAAAGAAAGTTAAGAAAAAGCCAATGAAAGAAAACAGTCAAGCTCCTGGTTTTTGCCAGTCCATCTTCGGGAAACTGAAAAGTAGAGTAGAAATGTTACATTTCAGATATTAATAACAAATTTAATAGCAAAGTGGTCAAGATTTTCCTGTTTTTAAGAATAGAAGGTTTGCAGTACAGGGTAGTAAATACAGATTATATTATTGCATTGTAGAGTTTCAACATACCCCAAAATTAATCATATAAAAGAATGCACTGTGCTATAAAACTATCATTAACCCAGGTGATACTTGGTTAAATGGATAACAAAACAAAACAAACAAAAATCACCCCATTGCTTAAAATATTATCACCACCAATAACCATTTATTGTATGTGATTCATTCTTGAGTTAACATTGTTCTCTAGATCCTTGTCTTTTTCATTTTTTTTGAGTCAGTCTCACTATTCCCAACATAGTAAGAAAATTAAACAGTGTTTAAACACTAGGACAATTAGGTACTTTTTTCCAAAGTGAAATCAGAAATTCATTTTACCATCACTACTGCGTTAATATAAGAAAACCTCACATTAAGTTAGATTGATTGGCAAAGGATTCATGGTTTGCTCAGCAAAGTTACTATAATTTTTCCAAAATAATAAAAAGTTATTCCATTAACTTTCATAGCAAGATCACACAAATAATTTTAGGTGTTTGTTAATTATGCACACATACATGTATCACAGCTAATGTAACTAAATATTCTTCACAAAGATTTCATCACAGGTCATGTGTCTATTGACACATTGGTTACCCACATAGAACATTAACTATATTTGTTGATTGCCATGCTAATAGGCTGTTAACATTGGCCAATTGATTGTAAAGAAGTTTGCCTAAAATTAAAAAATTTGCTTTTATTTTGTTATCGCTTCTGAAATCCCAAATTGTTTTATTGAATTTGATTTGCTCCTACTCCTTACTGCAGAAAGTAGTCACAGTTACATGTCAACAGCATTAGACTAAAATATAGTAGTTTAATAAATGACTAATCAGAGTGGTGCATAAAGAGAGACCTTTGGACATTGACTACCAGGCAAAAAACAAAACGAAACAAAACAAAAAAAAACAAAAAAACCCAATTTCCTAATATAGCATGTATCCATTAGGTTAAATTTGTGGAAAATTTTGATTCAAATAGCCTTTTAACACTTTTCCCACTAAAATTCCAATGTTGATGTTCTTAAGTCTACATTGAAATACATGCATTGCAACAAAATATTTGCCACAGTTACCTGGAAAATTAATTAATGTTTTGGGAGCTTTGACAATGATTTAGGATTGCTAAAGTCATGTTTCAAATTGCTATAAAGTTTATTAATTTACCAAGATAGTTTCTTCTGCCATTATGAAATTATTTTATTTTATGTTTCATGTACTTCTTTATATTTTAAAATGGTAAATAGGACTAGATTTCTAAATAATTTCTTAATATACCTTTTATTTCTTATATGATAAATATATCTATCCTAAATGCTTTGCTTTTTTGTATTCCTAAGAAATTCTTGATTTCAATACCCATATGCTCATCTTTAGTGTTTTAACGTATGTTATAATCATGGTAATTATACTATTTACATGAGCCTTGAACTTGGTCCACTATTGTAAAGTGACATTTTTCTCAGTTTCTTGTTTGTACATCCGGCCCAGACTAGCCACTTCAGAACTACAATAGAGAATTGCTTTCTGATTTATTGGGATGCTATGAAAGATTTAGACATAAATGTAAAGTGGGGCTGTAGATCATAAGTAGTACTTTATTTTGATATCCCAGCCTCACACTCCTCTAATAAAGGAACCTCAGCAATGTAATTCATCAAATGCACATTGAATTTCTAGAACTTCCAAGGTGCTGTGTTTACACTTTATGAAGATAAGTAGGGCATGGTTCCTGTCATCAAGAGGCTTGAAGTCCAATGGGAGAATGAGATATTGTACAGGAGGAGCTATAATAAAATAATTTTATATACAAGCTTGTAAGTTGGAAGGATTATAGAAGGGATATATATGAAGCACATTTGAGCTTTGGATTTGTCAGTTTATGGCCAGTAAGACTTAGGTAGAAAGAGAAGGAGGGCATGGTAGGGAAAGCAGACACACGGTTGGCAAACATTTCTGAAGAACGGTATGTCCCTTCAAATCATCCCCGAGAAGCAGGCTACAGGATGGGAAAATATCCACAAGAGATGTACACAAGGACAGCAGGGAGGAAGCTGGAGAAGACAGAGTGTTGAGGCTGGTGCAGTTCTCACAGCTATGAAACGAGACAAACAAAGTGGCCAAGGAGTTACGGGGAGGTGAGGAGAGCAGTTGCTCTTTTGTAAGAAGTGATCAGGGACATCTCATCAAAATGATGACAGAAAAATAGTTTAGTGGCTACCTGAGGGCAAGGGAGAAGGGGCGGGAGAGGAGGGATGGGGAGCAAGTCCATGGTGATGAAAAGAGAACTGACACTGGGTGGGGAACATATAATGCAACGTGTAGACTGTGCACTGTAGAGTTGTGCACCTGGGACCTATGTAATTCTTGTGAACCAATGTCACTCCAAAAAGTCTAACAACAAAAAATAAACAGGCATAGCTCAGAAAGCAGGCAAATGGGAATCTGGAGAGAGTGAGGGACAGAGGAAAGGCAAGAAGGGCCCAGGTCCTGAGGTGGGGTTCCTAATGCTCAATGAACAGCAAGTGGGAAGATAGAAGAGGGAGTCACAGTGCCAAAGTTGAATGAGTGTTGATGATTATGGATAAAAGACAATTATGTAACATTAAAGGCCACTGATACTTTTGAACAGAGGATAATGTAATCTCATTTCGATTTTCATCTGCTTACTCTCGTGAGAATTGACTGGAGGAAAACAAGTTCAGAAACAGGACAACCTCACGTGCGTCTCTTCCCATATCAGGAAAGAGATCCTAGCGATGAGTGTGGTGGGAAGAATTCTGATTCTGGACACGTTAATCAGACCTCATCAGACATTAAACAGCTACCCTGTCATTACTATGCATATTTACTTCTCCAAGTTTGAAGAAACCGTAATAAACATGCCTTATGTAACTTCGAATGGGCAAGTCAAACTCTGTATTGTAGAGAAAATGAGTGTAGCCGGTCTGAATAAATGGGACGTACTGTCATTCCTCTTGCAGATCAGGTACCAGGAGATTCTCCTGTTCTTAAGTGTAAGAATACATTAATAGATGCTGAGAGCCGTAGTTCCCGTAGGTTCTTTCCCTCTTTCTCCTTTTTTGAGTTTAAAACAATCTTTTGCATATTAAGACTAATAACTCTGTACTCTTACCTAATTTCTTTTTAGTCAGCAATTACACATTACACATCAACACACATTAAGCTGCAATACAACCTTCAAAGCTTTTCTCATTTTCGTTCGACCAAGTCTTGCATCTGGAAGGCTGTAATCTTCAGAAAAACAGTTTTGTTTCACAAAATTTTATGATTACTTCTATCAGTAGTTCTCATGGAAGCTAAAGAGTTTGCAGATGCTCTCATTCACCTGTGAGAAACATGATTTCCCTTCCTTCTACTTTAGATCTTGGTTCCAACCATTGCAGCTGAGTCTTTTCTGACTTTAAACCAGCACGCTGTGTGTCACCTCTCTGTGCTCCCCCAGCCCCCTGGGTTTGGCCTGGTTGGCGTCTATGCTGTACATGCTCACAAACATAAACTCCTGACTTTCCCTTAACCAAGTGGCCCTTTCATCCAAAGGACATTTCTTCTGCTGCTATTGGATGAACCCAACAGTGGCGTGTGTTTCTGCCCTTTATGAATTTACTAAACTTCATTCATTTTCACAAACTCAACTACCCCACTCTGCTAAATCTCCATATCTGAAGTGTCCTCCAAACAGGATATTTGCATTTAGTCTTGTTTATGAGAGATTTGTTACTGAAATAATGCAAGATCAAGTTCGTAGAACAGTATCTTGCACATAGAAAGTGCTCGGCCTGGTATTTGTCCCACGTGCTGTAATGACTGTACTCACTGTTCGTTTTTTGAAGTGTTCAGAAGAATAGATATTAAGTGGAATGCTTTAGATGGTCAACCTTTTTTCTTGTTTTAATTTTTATTTCTTTAAACTTTTATTTAGATTAGAAGTTTCTGTATGTGAAATTTTATTAATACATTCATATTATTTTCTTGATAAGAATGTTGTCAATTCATCCCAAATTCTTCTAATCTCTGAATTTATACAGTTGCATAATGGGGCTGGGTAGGCTATTCTTATAGTTTTGAAATATTTTAATACATTGGTATTTTTATTTATTAGTGGTAGTAGTGGTAGTCTTGTCATTCACTTGTTATTTTCTTCTAAATGAAAAGAGCACATGTGAACAATTGTAAATATACGTAATAGTGAGGTGGAGTGTTGTACTCTTGCTAATAAGGAAAACGATATCGTGGAAAGGATTTTTAAATCTAAAGCAGAGAGTGTATCAGGTTATGTATAAAAACATGGACGAAAGGGCACAGAATCACTCTGTGGAGATGAGGGGGGGACCGTAAGGAGGCGTGGTGGAATTTTAACAAGACGTGGAAGTAGATGGAGAGATTTTAGGAAACTTTCTGAAAAGCGCCCATCAGAGTTAAGGAAGGAAACGTGAACGAGCCCTCCATCCTTCTAGGACAGTAAGTGGTTACCTCTGAAGCCGGACAGCAATTCACGTTTGAAGAAGCATCCTGGGTCCCCCACCCCTCCTCCACGTGACCTAGATTTTAGAAATTGCGTGAACTCTGGTGGAAGCAGTGTAGGAATTAAAATGCAGAGACAGAGTATGGGACGGAAAGCCCTAGAACCTTCTTGCACCCTACCGCTTGGGCAGTAATAAAAGCTACATCTGTCGGTGTTCTTTAGCTTTCTGTACTACCACAATATTCCCAGTTCTTTTCCTCTTCTTTCTTTCCCTCCAGAACTAACTTCAATAACCTTTCTCCTTACGCACACTTAAGAAGAATAATAATTTGGGTTCCCAAGAAAACCAAATGTACTGCATTTAGGATGACTGAAAAGTTTCGAGCAAAACAAACTACTTCAAAAGAAGAACTTAATGTTGAAATGATACAGTTAGGTAGATTCTATTCCTGGTGTCTTGAAATACTTGTGTCATTAGGCTAAATGCTTCTCGGCCTTTTATTTGAAACAAGAAGTTACACGGTTTTTTTCATGTCTATATCATGCTAATACACGAAGGGATGGCAATGGAAGTACGTATGACAACTGATCTCTTCCCCACGGGGACGATGCCTGGCACCTAAAAAACGTCTACGCTCAGGACAAGCAAACCCTGGCTGCAGCTCAGGTTTGCAGAGTGTCTGATCAGGTACCAGGGGATTCTCCTGTTCTCAAGTGTAAGAATACATTAATAGATGTTGAGAGCCATAGTCCCCATAGGCTCGCGCTCTCTCGCTCACGCGCTCTCTCTCTCGCTCTCTCTCTCTCTCTCTCTCTCTCACTCTCTCTCTCTTTTGAGTTTAAAACAATCTTTTGCTCAGGAACATTTATAACTCCATACTCTTATCTAATTTCTTTTTACTCAGAAATTATATATTACACATCAACACACATTAAGCTGCAATACGTCCTTCCAAGTTATTCTCATTTTTGCTTGAATTTTATAATTTTACAGTTGAGTAGAACCATTCTGTAGTACTTGTCTTGAGTTTTCCCCCACTGTATAACTTTATAAATGGGACTACCTGTAGGTACATCAGGAAGGAAATATCCTTTTGGCTCGGTTTCAAGGCAAAACTATCTTGTATTGAATTTTTCTTCATAGCATTTTCTATCATAGGGAGATGATAGATGCATAGATAGATAGATAGGTAGATAGATAGATAGATAGATAGATAGATAAATTTCATTTAAATGAAATAACATGAGGTATATCGACCAAGTCTTGCATCGGGAAGGCAGTAGGGCAAATTTGGAATCCAGATGGTTAAAGCCTCAAGCAATACCAGGAGAATTGAAAACTTCTTAAAGTCAATTCAAGAGCTTGACTTTTAATAGAAGTACTTTATTATACCAGAAATGAAAATGTACTTTGATGTTGAAATGCAGGGTGTTTCATAAGTATAAACAATATACATATACTAGTATTAAAATATTAAAAATGAAGGTAATGGGACCTAGTTAGCATACAAGAAAACCATGAATCTCAAAATAATGCCTGTACAATTAGAAAAGATCCTGTATTATACATGGAATAGTTTTGCATAAGATAAGAGCAGTTATATAATAGTTATTATAGTAGTTATGTAATAATTAAAGCTATTAAATTATAAAGGTTTAGAATATGAGCAATGATTGGGTGATTTTTGCCCAATTTTGATAAAGCTTTTAAAACCTCCTGGGATTCATATGTTTCAGCTTCAATTGATAGCCTTATTTGCATGTCATCCCATTTTTCCATAAATTTCTAATTACTTCCAGTAGTTTTCATTTTTTTGCTCATAATATACAATGTCATGTTTTTCTGCAACATGTATTGACTTTCTTCCTAACCTGTAAACTCCTTAGAGGTCATGAAGAGTATTTTAATCAAACATTATCATCTCTAGCAGAATAAAATAGGATGGTGTTTTAGTTCTTTCTTGCAACTTCTCTGCAGTTAAATTAATTGGATACATGTGTTTTCTGTAATAGGAAATACAGGGTCTGGCAGAAGTAATGCCCGGGCTCGAGTTATAATTGTATTATAAAATCATAACCAATCATGCTATGACTTTATAATAAAAGGTTTGGCATAGATTATCAGCTCATAAAAGGGACATTATTTGTGTAACCATAAGCTTGTATGTTTATGATTTTGTAATAAAATCATAACTCAAGTCCATGCATTACTTCTGCTGGACCCTGTATAAAGTTACTGACAGCATGAACCAAAGGTAGCTTTTATTGATATGGTCTTGATGTTTACTTCAGATTACATAGCTCAACATTTATCTGGTGAAAAATAAAATCATTATCTTTGGCAGGTATTTGCCAAAATTCAATTAGTCAATTCTAAATGGCCTCATATTTAAAAAAAGAACCATTTCAATTAGTTTCAGGCGTGTTCCATGACCATCACCTGCTGTTGGATTTTGGAACACTTTGCTGCTTGATACCTGAAGTCTCATCATAATATAATTGGTGATTAACTATCTTTAAAGGTGCTCATGAGTAGCACCTCCTAGGACAGTTTTCCAGATCCGCGAACCTCAACTTTGTTCTGGGTACCCTTTCTCAAATTATGATTCCCAATCAACTTGCATGAGAATAACACTGGATAGTATATGAAAACTGAAATCCCGAGGGCTGACCCTAGATGATATCGTTGTGTATATCCTCAAACCTACAGTTTTTACAAGCACCTTGTGTGATTATTGGTGCCCACAGCCTGAGGAGGGCTGCCCTACAGCATGTCTTTCAGGGAATCCATTGAGCATGTTTAAATGTACTTCTGTGGAACTGAATTATTTTCTTCAAGGAAATTTACAACTGACTTCTGCATGTGGCCAACCATTATTTCAAAAGTTTTCTTTTGTTAGAAGGACAAAAATGAGCTATTAATAAAATGATTGGCTGCTGGTGTATGCATTGTTTGAAACTTCCCAGCACTTAATGGATAGTTGTATTGTAATACAAATGCTGAGATTGATTTTTAATTTTAGTATGTACTTACTATTGCACAACAGAACACTTGTTGCTTTGTAGAAATTTTGGAATATTTACCATAACATCACTGCTCTTTTTTGAAAGTATATTACCTAAAGAACTTCCTTTCCTACTCCTTGAATTCCAACATGTAGAATCTTATTTCCACTGTCAACAATAGGGAGTTGATATCTTCATAAGGGTGGACACATAGAGACCAGCATTCACTCCAAGTAGGCTCAATGGAACTCCTCTCAATGGTCTGAAATAAGCCACATGCCCAACTCTACACTCCAGATTTCCCTAGGGATACAATGGTATTAACTATATTGTGACGTTGGTACCATGTATTTTGAAGCAGTCTCTTAATATTGCATAGTTCATCTTAATTTTTTCTTGCTACACTTTTAATGAATTTGTGTTTTATTTCTGTAGGAAAAGTTATTAAAAGTAAGGCTGCTGGATACAAGATCATGATGACATTAGCTTTGATAGATACCACCAAATTATTCTTTCATCACTATATGAATTTAAATTCCTACCAAGCTTTCACCAAGAGTAGAAACAATCAGTTTTAAATATTTTAAATCTTGCCAATCTAAGATTCAAACATTATATTGCACAGTGATATCCATTGGCTTTTTATAATCGTTAACGAGTCTAGACTTTCATATTTCTCCTTTTTCACTTTGGAAGATCATTTATTTTGTTTAAAAAATATTACTGCCAGTGGTTAGGCATGAAGCAGGAAATTGGTATTGCTAGTCTATTAAATCTAATCATTCTATTGTCATTAAATAATTTGGATCTTCCTGTTTTCTCTATTGTGCCCAGAGATAGTTCATTGGGCAGAAAGAGTAGATTTTCCTTAAAGAAAAACTCTCTCTGAAGAGAAAGTGTCTTTTGTTTGTGAAATTAGCAGAAATGACTGTGTAAATCTAAGTGTTCTGATTATTGCCTCAATTCGCCAGAAGAAGGCTCTAGCAAAATATATGCTAGAATTCAGCTAGAGTTGAAAGGCTTGATAAAAATGTGAACGATTGCTCCAGACCTAGTGCGTCAGAATCTCCAGAAGGTGGGGGCAACAAATCTACTTTTTAACATTGCCAATATGTAAACCGTAATTCGAGTACCAATGGTTGGGGAAAAAATAAAGAGGATCAATTTATATGCAATTATCCAATTTTGCATTCAAGAGCTAAATTGAACAAATAATTAGAAATACCTACTACAGACCACAATGATTTTTTTTTGTAAAAAGTAGTTATTAAAATGCATAATTTAAAGAGGAAATATACATTAAAACTGAACATAATGAGTTCCTGAAGTCCTCTGAATAATTTAATTAGTGGCAATTGCCAAGCTTAGGTGAAATGGGAAAGTCTCAACATAAAACAATTGTTTTGCTTGTTCTATGTAATCACTATAAACAAGCATAGCAGGTAGATTCCTGAAAAATCGGTGAGCCGGAAGAGGAAATGTTTGAAAATAGTAAAGAAACTTCCATACGCACTCCAACGTGTTATTACCTCTCACACCTAAGAACAGGCTATGCACTGTTATTGCTACTGTTACTGGTTTTAGAAACCTCCTATCTGATGACAGATTTAACTAAAATTATTTTTGAACCTGTAAAGGTAAAATGAGCCTCATTTTTGTTGTTGTTGTTGTTGTTGTTGTTGTTGTTGTTGTTTTCACAGCACTTATACTTGGTAATACTTAACATTAGGTACAGGTAAGTCTTGTGACTGGTGTCTTTAATCTTTTCTCTGTAGATACACAAAATTGAGGGGCAAATATTTCTTCATTTAGTCTATAGTCATATTTTATTTAAGATACGTAGTTTTGTATTTATAATGTTTTCTATCTCATTCAGTCTTCATGTGGTCGGTGGTAGGGCGGATAAAAACCAAGAACCTGCCAGTTAACTCAGAATGCTCGCGAAGCATTCTGGATGTCAGAATGTCAAGCGATGGCAGATGCTTAATGATATCTGTCAAAAGAGGTTCTCAGTCTTTTATTTGATGTCACAGGGAACGATGGGTGATATTCTCATGCCCAATATATTCCTGGAGTAGCCCCTGCTTTTGGCCATTTCAGGATTTTTCAGAGAAGCAAGGCAATTAGCATCACAGATTCTTTATCAAATAATCTGGTTAAGTCTGTTCCCATCAGCACTGTTTATTTCCAGCCTCCTTAAGGATGGAAAGGTAATGCTCTAGTTAGATGAACTTTCGTCACAGTCACTACATGCAGTGATTTCTTTACCCTGAGACCTGTTGTGGTCTTCAGCAGGCAAATCAGAAAGAAGGGAGGTGGCCTATTACAGGGTGAGAAAAGCACTAGCCCGAGACCATGTTGCACCTCTCAGCATGGACTGGGGAGTTCGGGGACGGTTAAGGAGGCTTCAAACTGGCCTGATTCTTCTCCATCACAGTGCAATCCTATTACCCTATGATTCTGATTGAATTTTATTTTATTTTATTTTGTACTGCCCCTACTTTAAACTCACGTCTGTTTATTTGGGGTTTTAGCAGAATTTGGGGAATGAAGAAAGATGCTATTATAAAATATGATGCTGTCTTCATTAAATTGTATCTCTTTTTTTGAGATAAAGAATATTTCTACTCAGTTAAGAAATGTACTGGATAATGATTACTAATATAACTTAAAGTTTTATTGACATGTAAGTTAAATGCATTTTATTACAGGCTTTAAAGAGTGAGGATTAAATGCAAATAAAGTGGTTTTACTAATATTTAGCTTTTGTTTTCACAAAAACATTACTGTAAAAACATCTCCAGTTTTAAAATGTTTAGAGAAGTTATAAATTTAAGGAAGGAAGCGTCGTGTTTTTTATAAATAAACCGGGTAGTTTTATTTTGTCTTAGGTGAGAAAGCCTAAATAAATGTTCCTATTGGGGTCTGAATGTCCCCTGACTATTTGGCCAACTTCTGACCGTACAGCCACTTAAAAAAAAAAAAACAAGAAATTTCTTTCAAATATCTTGTCAGGCTTCAGCAGGGACCAAGAGTTATATATTCCTGGCAGTACTGAACAACCCTTTGGAAGCAAGAGCTATCCCCACAAGCGTGGATAGAATACTGCTCTCCCAAGATCCAGAGCCACTTCCAAAGATAACAAAACACAAACAAACAAACAAACACAAGAGACAATTCCCAGGACAGATAGCTACCGCCAGTAGAACCCTTCGTACCAGCAGAATGCAACTCACCCTTCTGTCCGGGTTGGGGGCTCCCAACCTGACAGTTGCCAAGCTAACCTCTCAGGACACAAAATGACACAAACAAGAAGACAGTCACTGTCCCGGGAGACAGAGTATCGACCACCAGTGGGTATCCGAGAGCAAAATCACAAGTCACAACTCAAATACCTAATTCTTACAAATGTTTTCTCCTGCCACACTGAATTCGGAAAGGAAGGGACACGTGGAAGTTCAGCCCCCTCTCTCTAGCTGGCAGCCCAGTGGAGACCCGAGAGAGCTGACTTGGGCAGGACTCTCCCCACCGCCCCGCCCTGTTGTGGCTTCTGCCAGTTTTCCCAGGATTCCATCTTCAGGCTCTGGAGGCCGAGCTGCGTCCGCGAGTCTCCTCCTAGTCACTGGACAACACAGAAAAGAAAAAGTGATTTTCCCCTGCTACCCTTTATGGTGAGTGCTTGACCGAGACCCCTTCTCCTCTGCGACACCTCATTCATGGATGAGCTTACCTAGCTTAACATGTCCCCGCCGTGTCCACTGGCGTTCACATGGGCTTTGGTGAACTTAGCGTGGCTAGCCTTAAAAGAGAATTTTACTCACCTGAGACCTCACGCTGGACCTGGCCTGGTTTCTAAGGACTCAGTCCAGTTTCTAAATCAGACCTGGTCTGAAGTCAGAACCTGTTTTTAAGTCAAACCTGGTCCAGAAGAGGAAATGATCAGTCTGGGAGCTCACAGTGCAACATCGCAGAGCTAGGAGCAGGACCTCCCTGCACCTCCGGAGGCTGCTAGAAAGCAGGGCGCTCTGGGCCTCCACAATGACCAGTGTCTGGGTGCTCATTATACCTGGGGGCCCCTGGGGGCCCTCCTCTGACGCCAGAACTGCTAAAAGATAAACTGAGGCATATTAAAACAGTTAAGAGTGCATACGAACAAAAATCGATTGAAATTGGACGGATCCAATCTAGCAGCTAGACAGGAGCTCAGAGCAGCTTTCCAAAATGGGAGATTTTTATAGGCAGGAGGAAGTGTATTAGGTAAAAGCGCCAGTTGGTATTGCAAGGTTACTTTGGGGGTGGTGGGGGTCTATCAGTCAGATGACTTCCCTCGTGTTGATCGGGACATTCCTACTAACTGGTGTAAGAGTCCGCCTCTGGGACAGCTGACACTGTGATGAAGTCTTGGTTTGGTAATGTGGGGCTTGACATAAGCAACTCCATTTTGTGCCTGTTTTGTTTTTAACAGTGTACGACCAAATTTTGTTTAGAGACCTTTCTAACTAGGTAGGATGATAGTTTTAAATTCAAAGACTTACTATTATGGGTTTAATTATCTGGTGAAAATGATAAGAAAATAAGACATGAATATACTCTGATAGGATTGCTCCTTTATTTCCACATATTGGGAAAATTTTAAATTCTTGTATTTAGTGCATTAACATCTATAGTTAATGAGTTAAATGTGTCACCTTGGCGATATTTGAAAGATAACTTTGCCGTTGTATTTTCTGCTTTCTTTGTTGGTAGGTGATTCTAAAGAGTAAGCAACACGCTGTTCAAAATGAGTTGGAGGTTTGGGATCAGGCACACCTGTGGTAATGCTGACTTTGCCACTTACCCATACAAACAGAGACAGGCTATTTCATTTTTCTTAATTTCAGTATCCTCATGTGTAGAATAGAGCTAATAATATCCAAACCTTAAGGCACTGTGATGAAATGGAATAAATATGTAGCTCCTAATTTTCTAAACACAGTACATTTTTGTTTGCTTTTCTCCTATGCCTTAAAGGAGACCAAGTATCAGGCGTCATTGTCTACCCAGCTTTTGGTGTAATCACCATTCCGTGTGACATGCAAAGCCAGCTCTTGTGGATAACTGCCTTTGGGAAAAATAAACTTTAAATAAATAAGATTTACATGAAATTCACATTTTAGAATATCCTCTCCCTTAATACTTGATGAATTTTTTTAAAGAACATTAAAATGACTTAATATTTATGAAATATATATTGATCTTATTAATACTGTTGTTTATGATGGTGCTGTATAAAATTAGAACATAATTAGCATTGTTTGGTGCTTCGTGTGCTTGTTTTACCTGGCTCTCTTGGGTTATTCTACTATAAGATAAATATGTGATGCTTATATAGGTATTTATCTAGGAGCTGTCAAACCTGAATGTTACATCACCACAACTGGTTCTAATTGAATGAAACTAAGAACTATGAACTTCAAGTGAGATACCAGGGCATCACTGCATTTAAATCATGAACTTAATCCAATCCAGGCAACTAGCTTTCCATCTTTATTTAGTATTACTTGCATGAATCTGTTCTTATCCCTCCCCTGACCCTCACAGAAAAAACAAAACAAAACAAAAACCCCCAGAAAACCAAAAACCAAAAACCTAGCACTTAAAACCCTGGACTTCTTTCTCTAAATCAGTGATCTACACAGCATGCTTCTCCCCTATCAGACATTTCCTTGCCTGGAAAATTAGTAACACTCAGATTTTTGTTTTATTGTTGTATTTTGTTTAGTTCTGGTGACCTTTCTTTTATTCTTTAATTTTTTCCCAAGGAAATAAAAAGGTTAAAAGAAAAAAAATATCACATCGCTCCTTTGAGTAGAGAGATGAGCCTTTTACTTTAGTAAAGACTGTGCTGTCCTATAGGGCAGACGTAAAATGTGTGTGACAAGTGAGTACCTGAAATGCGGCCAAAGTGAGATGTGCTTGAAGTGTAAAACACACAGTAATTCTGAGATAGTATACACGCACACACCAATTATAGAGACCTCTATATCTTATGTTGACTGTATTTGAAGAGATGACATTTTGGATACATTGTGAAAAATAAAGTACATTACTATAGTTAATTGCACCTACTTTTTACTTTATTATATGACTGCTAAACTATTTAAAATTACAAACGTGGCTTACGTATTTCTCCTGGACAGTCCTGGTGTAGGATTTCAGTGGCCAGTCATGCCTCTCTGCTCATGAACAAAGACATCTTCTCCCACAATTAAATTGAAGGGCAATATAAAACAAGATGGCTAGAAATATGAATGAAAAAATCTTGGCGGGAATCCTTTACAAAAAAATAAGAAGAAGAAAAGAAGAGAAAGAGAGAAAGAAAAGAAGAAAAGCAGCGGATAAGCCCGGCAGGCAGGACAGCCCCAGGTGATTTCCAGGCCTCAGCCTTTATCACTCTGAGAAGTCGAGTGCAACACCCCTAATAGGCACCAGAGCTAGCGAGGGTGCAGACTCGTGCAGTTACTGCTAGCATGCTGCATTCCAAATAGTGAAGTTGTAGGGAGGGAAAAACGTTTCCTCCACCCACTTAGGCTGGATCTGAAAATGAAACTGACAGACACATTCACGGGGGAAAAACACACAAAGGGATTCAAGTTTCACGTGACGTGGGAGCTTTCAGAAGGAAACCAAGACCCGAAGGAACAGACCTGAGTGTCTTTGTGCGAGGTTTAATGCAGAGTGGGTCACGGAGGGCCAGGATAGGTCCAGGAGTACGACTGGAGGGAGCTTAGGGAGGCCTGTTCGTTCTGATTCTTCGTGCCAGCCCTGTGTCCTCGGAGATCAGGATGCTCCTTTCCTCCCAGTGGAGGCGCCGGAGGGTTTTATGACCTTCTCAGGGAAAAGGGCACAGGAAGGTCAGCGTGAACTTCCTCATTTCTAAAGCAGCAGTGTGATAGATAATATTTGCCAGTAGAATTTTTGATGTTTCAAAACTAAAATTTTGTTTTAAAGTTGTATCTAAACCATACCATTCAAGGCTATGTAGTAGAATGCACAGGTACGTATATGACGTAATTCAGCTGTTTCCATTCTCAATTCTATTACATTAAAGTTGAAGTTTAGTTAATATTTGAAAAAAGAATATACCAAATACAATTTGTGAAAGCATAATTATATCTTAAGTAAAAGGTAACTTCATTTCAGGTATTGTTTTAAAATTAGACAAATAACCCCCAGACTCCCTTTTTAAGTAAACACAGCTAAACCCTATTCTCCTTGGGAAAGCTCAGTTGTGGGATATGGGTGGGGAGGGGGGAGATCACTTGCATATTTTTCTTACCTGTCACCATTTAGTGGGCTTGCAATAAAAGAATAATTGAACGTGTCATTAACATCCTGTAAGCGTACTTCATTCCAGTTTCCTGACAAGATACTAAATTCAGAGTTTTAGGCGAGAATTAATCCCAAGATCCAACGTCAGCACAATCCCCGCCTCGCCAGACGCCTTAAACAACTACCACTCTCTCTTACATCAAGTAGTCCCTTAGGTTCCTTGGGATTGCATTTCTACAGATTTACATATCAATTTATCTATCTATCTGTCTTCATCATCATCATCATTATCTTCATCATCTTCATCAATCTCTTTATACAGACAAAAACACACACACACACACAATTATAGATTTTTTCCCCTTCGGATACCCTAAAGGATTGAGGAAATGTGTGCTATTTGTTTCTCTTCATAGTCCTGCAGTGAAATACATTTAAAAAGTGTGCAAGGTCAACAAACTGTATCTTTTGGGAACGTCTAAACCTGAAAAAAAATATATGAGCAGGAGATACTTTTATCATGATTACTAGACTGAAGTCTCAGTGGGCTGGGATTATTGTAAGTAAAATTGATTTTGTCCATGACTTGATTTTAATCTAGTTTAACAGAGTCATAATCTACAAGGAACAGATATTTAATTTAGGACATTATGATGAAAAGACTTCAGTTCAAAGAAACTTACTGCATTTGATGCAATAAAAGCACTAACTGATTTTTTTAGGTTTTTAAAAATAGTTATTCCTTGTTATTTTATTACGTAAATAATTTCCTCTGCTCGTAATATTTATATTAAATCTAGAACATATTTTAGGGTCTTGTATTGGTTCTCAGGCTGATTGTCTCTGTAAAATGCAGCCCTTTAGGAAGATATAAATAAGATTTAAAAGTTGCAGCATGGGTCTTTTTGTTGTTTGTTTGTTTTTTTGTTTTTTGTTTATTTGTTATCTGGAGATTTTCGGAAAAACCGCTTGCCATAGAATAAATTGGGGCTGCCTAGTTACTGGCTACAGTTGTAAACAAGGGTCTATGGAAACCAATCTCCTATAATTTTCCAGTCTACTGTTTTCTAATACCAAGGCCTTAGAGCACTTGGCAATTTTGAAGATGCTTCTCAGCAGAGGTCCCAAGCACTTTAGCAGTTGGGACCAGATGGGACTATTTTCTGAAGTTAACAACAAGGGTTGTAGAACTATCCAAGCAAAGAAAAGAGACAAAAGAAATCCAAAGAGTGGAGTGTATTTCTTTTTCTACTGAGTAATTTATGCCAAAACGTTCTCCCTCTCTTTTGGTTTCTCCTACACGTTCTTGATGGTGTGTAAATTATCATGTCAATTCATCATGTTCTCTGTAGCTTGCAACTACTTGTATATTTTTGAATTGTAATTAATACAGAGTATCCACTTCTTTTTTTTTTTAAGTTAGGGTGCTCTTGCCTTTTCTGTAAATCAATTATGGAAACCATCTTTTAGTTCTATGCCATTAATTTTTCACAAATATTTTGTTCTATAAAACTAAAAAGTCAAACTGAAATGGCTGTATGCATACAGCTTGTCTCTTGTTGCTTTTAAAGTGAAGAATTAAATACTGCCTGACACTTAATGGGAGAATCAGCTGTATGGTATAGGGGATAGGAGGGTGATTATTGTCTTACAGTAATGACTTTCTGCTTTGGAAAGCTTAAATTCCATGAGCCCCAGGTTCATCTAGTAAGCTAAATAGAACCTTAATAGTATCTACCTGCAAGAGATAACTGTATGTATTCAATTATGCAAAGTGGGGAGATCACCTTCCCAAATTTAACACTGAGTTGGTCCTTTATAAATGGTGGCTGCTGCTTCTGATATTTATGCTTCCTGCCTCCCTTGTGATTAGATGGTCCCTTGAGAACACAGTGAATTGTGGGAAGAAGAGGGGTTTTTCCCGGCTCAGCTAGCTCTTGTAATGGCTTGTGTGAGATTGGCCAGAACTCTATTTCTCTCTACCATGGCAACCAGCAATGTTATAGGTCACAGTTGCTCCATCAACCAGGATTCCAAAGTGAGTGCAGTGCAGATCAGAGCTGTTGGCTGACCTGTGATGGACTTATAATATGAGTGAGGAGGGCTATTTATTGCAGCATATACTCTAGCCCAAGCTTGTCCAATTTGTGGCCCAGGATGGCTTTGAATGCAGCCCAGCATAAATACGTAAACTTCCTTAAAACATTATGAAAATTATGCACAAATCATTTTTTAGCTCATGAGTCATCATTAGTATTAGTGAATTTTATGTGTGTGGCCCAAGACAATTCTTCTTCCAGTGTGGCCCAGCGAAGCCAAAAGATTGGACACCCCCGCACTAGCCTGTCTTGATTTACATAACCTTTAGGTAGAAGTAGAGTATAAGAGCAACATTACTCTAGCTCATCGAAATTACTTCCCACTCAACAGCAAATTCTGACCTTGAGTAGGAAACTTTAATGCACATTTCATAGATTGCTTCTCTTCCGTTTTAAGAAAAAAGTAATGAATATATCCTATTTTTCTCAAACACATTAGAAAAGACCAAATCTGCATTATCAGTTTAATTAAGCCAAAGCGTGTTTAGCTAATTTCACCACAATTATTTTAGGACACAGACTCACTCCCAATACCTCTGATTTCAGAATAATTTGATAATTCACTAGATGGCTGTATGAAACATATCTGTATATGATTTTGCAAGTTTAAAAAAAGATGGAACAATTTCTGAAGACCAGTGCTCCAGATGTTGTACTGAACACACAATTGTTTAGAGTTCCTGTTGATTATCTTGTTCTTTCTTTTCAACACGTATCTGGCTCTGCAAGTGCAGGCTAACAACCCCCAGTGTGCAGTGTGCAGTCACACAGAGAAATGGTGTGACTTTTACATTATCTGAGAGAGTTCACATTGTGGAAGAAACCTTGCATCCTCTGCAAGTTCCTCTCTTACCATTCTCGGGAACTGCAAAGGTGTTTCTTTTGTCAGATGACTGTAGAGTCCTTGTACCCATTCTGACAGACGCTGAAAATTTCCCTGCAACACACTGAGGGTTTGGGGGCGCCAATCGCAAGCTTAAGTGTGTTGTTTTGGGGTTGGTTGGTGTGTTGGAATCTATCTAATCTCTCCAATTTCTTGTCAGTGCTTCACTCTCTGTTTGGGGGCCAATAAGATTCATAGTGGTACCTTGGATTCTTGTCACTTGAGACCTGGTGAAACAGTGTAAGACACATCACCCCAGCGGAAGCCAGGGAGTGGCCCTCTGGCCTGCGCCTTATCAGTGGTCTGTGACTTACAGGTGGGGCTGCCCGAGGCGCACTCCGTCTCCTCCCGTGGGAGCCTCGGGAGTAATGAGAACCGCTCTGCCTTCACGCCGGCGAGCCCTGCTCCGAGATTACATCAGTTCATTTAGCTCCAGCTTTTCAGGCTCTCATTGGCAGAAATTGATTTCCTTACTTTGGTCCCTTTGCTTTTGGATCCAGCCAGAGTCAAGGAAGTGAATTTTGCCCTTACAAGGTCTGTTTCAGATAATTACCTGAAAACGTTAGAAAATGTAAGGCGGTAGGGTGGTTGTTTTTCTTTATCTGTAAACCCACCGAGGACGTTTTTATAATACACTTCTTAAAAAAAAAAAGTACCTTTCTTCCTGGGAGTTTGTTGAGAGGTAAGAGGCATGAAGGGAAATGAGAAAAATTTAATTGATTTGCCCTTCCAATGGTTTCATTAGAAAGTTTCTAAAAGACAAAGGGTCTGAAACACCAAAAAAGTAAACTGAAAAAAATATATAGCCTGTACTTTTTACACCAATCTTATCTTCATCAGTCATTGTGTCATTTCAAATTCATTCCCTGCCATTTTCAAACCACAGCTTCTTTGCATATGAATGCAGCGATTATTTTATACCCATGTTAGGTGCATGTACAGAGATATGATTAATACATCATTCCTTCTCTCTTCCTTGCAGTTCAGTGGTTATTAGTTTTTCTGCTCATTTGATTGTCACCATAACTGACGTGCGACATCTTCATGGAGGCAGGCAAATGAACAAAGCACTGGTATCTGTTGGTAACTCCCGTGATCCAAGGGAACACCCCTGGGTTGCTAACTAGGGGAATGGACACAGTGTGAAAGCCAGGGAAAGGAAGTCACTCTGAAAGGGAAAGGCTTAACCTTTTGTTATTGTTTTTACTGCTACTAAACAGTATGTACAATCTTATTTCCATATTTCACCTGACAGTCTAACTGCACCTGAGTACAAAAATAGTAATTAAACTTAAAAAAGTCATTTGACTTGTCACCTATGCAAGATGTGGCTTCATTTGGTCCTGTGGTGGTGACGGTGATGATAATAAGAAGAAACAGGAAAAAATAGATGTTGCTTGCCAACAAGGTGCTCTAACTTCCTCCCCAAAGATTTTACCCAAGAACATGCTAGTGTAAATTATCTTAAAGGAAGCCTTTGTAGAGGAGCCGTGAGAGAAGGTGTCTGTGCTCTGCTCCACAAGGAACAGCGGAGGGAAAATCCATTCCACGCCATCTGGGACCGACTTGGGGTGCATGGAGTCAGTCTGTATTCTGGTGTTCTATTTGGTTTTGAGTCAGTGAATGTTGCTCTCAAAGTGATTTGGAAAAACTACTTTGGGGATAGAGAAAGAAATGGAAGCAAAAGGGCTGATGTGAGCCTCATCATGTATCTATGACATGGTCGTTGTCAGGATGGTGGTGCTGGCGGTGGGAGTGGGATCGAAGGGGTGGATGAAAGTCATCTGAAAACAAAGCAAACATAACGCCCAGGTCTTAGAGAGTGATTAGGTATGACAGACACGTGAGAAAAAAGCATCGAAAGCATTTATTATTGATGAAGTGACACAGGAGACCACAAAACAAAACAAAACAAACGGAAACTCAAAAGCAAAACAGATGTTTGTGGTTGTAAAGGTCCTAGATGTGAAGTCGAGCTCCCGCTTCTTCTGTGAGCTGGAGGAAATTGCCTCAGTTTGCAGGACTTTGGTTTCCTCTGGGCCACGCTGGACATTGTGAAAATCACAGGGAGTGAAGCGTGGAAACACCCACCATCCCTGGTCTCTTTTGCTCCTCCGGAGTGCTTAGCAGGGCTCAAAGCTTTTGTGTCCCTGACCTCAGGCCCTCCCTCCGGAAAGATGCTGAGGACATTTGCCTCTTCTTAAGACATAATAGGGAGGGTCAAATGATGTGAGCAATGTCCCCTGTCTTAGTTCATTCAGGCTAATCTAACAAAATACCACAGGCTGGGTGGTTTTTAAATGGAAGAGTCTTACTGCTCACAGTTCTGCGGGCTGGCAATCCAAGATCAGGGTCCCAGCGTGGTCAGATGAGGGCTCTGTTCTGGGTAACCGCATAATTGTCTCCTCAAACCGGGAAAGGGAGCCAGGAAGCTCAGTTGCCTCTTTTATAAGAGCACTAATCCCATTCATGAGCATTCTACCCTCATGACTTAATCACCTCCCAAAGGCCCCTCCTTCTAATACCATGCCCTTTGGGAAATAAAATTTCAATGTATGAATTTGGGGAGTGGGGCACAAACATTCCGACTATGGAATGTCTAGAGTCTCTGGGTCAGGCATGTCGATCCTGTGACCCGGGACAGCTTTGAATGTGGCCCAACACAAATTCTTAAAACGTTACAAGACTTTTTGGCAACATTTTGTTTTTAGCTCATCCACTATCATTAGTATTCGTGTATTTTATGTGTGGCCCCAGACAGTTCTTCCAGTGGGGCTCAGGGAAGCCAAAGGTTTGGATACTGCTGCTCCAGATATTGAATAGCACAATTAGAATTCATACCCAGCTTTCTCTGAATTCAGAGCCACAGTCCCTAAAAACGGCATTTCTCCTCTTGCAAAGTGTTTGTTACCGTTTTTGAGCACATAGTAAAAGGGGCGGGCCCTCATCCGAGGGGTGAGGAGAGGACATACATGGATAAAGAACAACGCTGGTGTTGCGGGTGCCCTAAAAGCAGTGAAGTCCTCTGAGAAGCTGATTTCTTCAAAGTTAATTTCTATAAAGTTGAAAAATATGTTAATCAGAAAATCAGTGCAACACTGGAGATAAATGCATTCTCTCATTCAAAATGATTTCCTCTATTAAACCTCCTGTGTTATTGTGTTTGATTAGGCAAATGTGGAATAGCTTCATGATTGTCTTATAAGGACATTTAGACCCATGTGTACCTGGATTTCCCCCCCCCCCCCAACATACAGCCACAGGACCATACTCATTCCTGTCATGTGGGTCTCCACCCAAATGTCAGATGCCCTCCTTGACGGACCGCTCCATCTGCAGTGACCCACCATAACGTGTCGTGTTCTCCTCTGTAACACTTGGCTTTACTTAATGATATACGAGGGCTGTCCAGAAAGTATCCAGCCATGTAATGTGAAAAAGAGAGGCATTCATGTTTGGATTTTTTTCTGGACAGACTTCATATTAGAGTTTAATTTTATTTTTTTCTGATTTCTCCATTGGAATGTAAGATTTGTGAGGTCCTAAACTTTGTTTTGCTTGTTCTTTGTCCTCAGCACCTAGAACAACGCTACTACACAGTAGGCAGCAAATATTTATTGCATAAATGAATGGAAGTTTCCAAGTAGCAGGTGGTTACACATGGACAGCAGTACCAGCATGCCTGCTGATGCAGAACAACAGGAGGGCAGAACAGGAAGGAGAGTTCAGAGTTGTGCTAAACTTCCGGTTCAGGGTGCTTGAGCGACCCTGTGAGAGCTCAGACTTTCTTGGAGAATAGTCATGTAAGACGATGCAGAAGAAAACGGTGTTAGTGAACTTGGAATGCCCTTGCTTATGCTGTTGTTATCTGCTAAAATTCCCCTTAGACATTTTTTACTCGATACATGCTGAAAGACCCCTGCTTTAAAAGAAAAACACACCTGAAAACAAGTAGAGTGTATTTGTTTACAATTATTTGAAAGCTGTCGGATATTGGCAGGTTAGCTGTATCCAGTTCGTTTCAGGATGTGGGCTTCCTTTCATGTCTAGCTAAAAGCCCTTTTCAGAGGTGTGCTAATGTATAGAACATTGTTAATACAATGATTTTTTACTCTTTGAGGGTCAGAAGTGAGTCAGTTACACAGTGTTACTATTTATCATCAATCATAGGCATACTGTTATTGCTGTTTGAGATTACCCACTACTTCCAACCATAAAAGTCTGCTTACTTTCCTTTATACAACAGTAATGCTTGTGTGGTGGGAGGAAAAGTATGTGTAATGAGAAGTTCAATTACAAGCTCCTGGTTTATCGGTAGCAGTGTCCTGGGCTGGACACGGCCCTGACGAGGGCCATGCAGTGAAAAATGAGGATCATGCCGAGCACAGGGAAAACTTAAAATGAGATTGGGTTTAAATTCACTGCCGGGACTTGCACACTTGGCGCGGGAGAACATGGGGTCACTACTGTAAAATAAGAAACATTCAATCATATCCTTCAGGGAAGCTAAGATACTGGTTCTGTGGCTCTTGTTTAAATGCCTAGAACTTTCTTTGGATGATGTGTATGTTTGTATATGTGTGTGTATGTATATATACTTAGACACACAAACACAGATATGTGTGTCTGTTGAACAAATAAGGTTTATTTATAGACTGAGAGATAAGATCTGTAACACCATAAAAATTCATTTTTCAATAATGTTATTCTTTTGTAATGTTTTCATTAAAAAAGAAAATACCAGATAATGTGAAATATGAAGATTTAGAAACAAAGTTTCCTTATGATTCTTAAATCTATCATTTAGGTATTCTACTATTTAAGTCAAATATAAATTGATGCTATGTAAATAAAATTTAACTTTTGGATTTTTATTTACACATTTATGATTTCAGAGTTTCAGAGGATAATACTCAGTCAGGAAAAGCAAAAAAAAAAAACGAAACAAAACAAAACAAAAAAAGAAAAAGAAAAAACCACTCTCCCTAAAATTTTAACTAAGAAAGAGGAAAGAAAAAGAACACCACATTTTACTTGTCTTATTAAATGGTGGTAATACCATTTATGCTCAGATTCATATAAAAGCTAAGTATCATCTCTGTTTTTAAAGAAAAAGAAACTAAATTTCTGCAACCTTCAATCATTTGGCTATGGTTAAATTCCTAGTAATTGGTAGAAGCAGAATTGAGCGTTAGATCTTTCTGAATTCAGTGTCAATCTTTGTTATTTCTGGACTTGTCCAATATCCTTTCTTTCCTTTCTTTCTACAAAAGTAATGTTATCTTGTTGTGTGTGTGTTTCTTTATTTTGCCTATTTTTTTAAAACTGTGATTTAGGAAAGGGCATGAAAGGGTAAGCCTAATTTATTGCTGGGAATCCCTCATGCATAGCATATATAGGGTTAATAGGACTGCATTAAGTACATTTCTCCTCCTTTTGATGGCCAACTGTGGTGCTGATGATCTATGGCCTATAAGATGCACATTTTGATTATGTCTAAGTGTTGTCATGCTGAGCATTTTGTAACCTCTCTGTCATTTCCCTAGATCAGTTGCTGGTGGATAAAAAAATTGTTTGAATCTAAGAAAGAGAGGTTAATTTAAAAACTAACCTGCTTCCCTTTGAATTTCTTTCATTCATTTATTAATTCATTTAACAAATACGTAGTAAACACTTACCTGTGCAGACATTGTGTCAGACTTTGTTCTCTTTCTTATAGAATTTAAAGGCTTCCACAAGGGTTGGGAACACAAATCCATAGACAGGTAAACTAAAGAAGGAAAAGGTGGGGTCTATCTATAATTACCTGTAAGATACCGGCCACATGGGAAAGAGTGTAGCTGCGAGTCCATACCTGCCAATTATTGCCATGTAATAATGCAGCTCAGCATTGCTTGAAATATATTTTTCAGGAAGAAGAAAAACCTTTCAGATATTTATATGAAATCATTCATTTTTAAACACTGGCTCAGTTTCTATTGTTGTTAATCTAGGTGCAGAACAAATGCATTTAGCCTATAGCCCAGTCACTTTAATATGCATTGTCTATGAGATTATATTGTTTAATATGTTTTCTGCCATTAAATAGTGAGTTTCTAGAGATTATCTTTGCATTTGCTGAGTTTAGAGGAGAATATAGGTTAATAATTGTTTGCTACAAATGTAGAGAAACTTATACATTTAGGAAGCCGTTGGTGATACCTAGTAAGTGGGAAGGACGGAAGTCCAACTAAGCTGGACAGAAGGTACTTGTGAGCACCTGCTATGTAATGGGTGTCATGAGTTGATAATGCCATTTAATTATCAGAGTTAATGTTCTTGTTAGTATTATCCATTGTATAAATGAGAGAAATAGCCTAATTAAGTAAGGAAGGTGCATGAAGCTACATCCTCCAATAATACACATTCAAAATATTAATAACTGGAATCTTCAGTCTAATATACTTGATTTCAAATTATAATGGTGTCAAATTATATTCCTGTAAAACATTGTATAAGACATATAACCTTGCTGATTCTCAATTTTCTGACACAGACAGGAAACAATAATAAAACCCTCATAGAATTTCTGTGATATTTAAAATAATACGTGAGGTCAGACAATTTTACAAACTCATCCTAGAAAAAATGCTACATATCTCATTGCTGAATATCACTATGGTCACCTTCAAAGTACTCCCCTTGGGAAGCCATGCACCAATGCTAGTGCCTAGTCCACCCTTCAAAGCAATTTTGGAACTCTTTCTGGAATGGCCATCAGAACTGTCGTGATAATCAAAATCTGACAATTAAGTTTGTGAACTTGCCTCCCTGTGCTTACTTTGGCAGTGCTGTACAAACAACGTGGTAAGGTGTCATAACCTTGCCAAAGTATGATGGCAACTCTGTTGGCCATTCCAGAAAGGGTTCCAAAACTGCATTGAAGAGTGGACTAGGCACTGGCATTGGTGCACAGCTTCCCAAGGGGAGGACTTCGAAGGTGACCGTAGTGATATTCAGCCATGAGGTATGTAGCACTTTTCCTAGGATGAGTTTGTGAAATTAATTGTTCAACCCATATATAATATTCTTTGAAGGGTGTGTGGCATCTAGTTGGTTTTCAACAAATGGTAGATAGCAATATATCTATTGATTTGTACTTAAAGTCTGTGTTCTGTCTGCTATACCTTAAGGGCAAAGGTTGCCAAGCACTGTGTCAATAATATCGAATTCTAGGAAAGCAGATACACTGGCTTGTTATACTTGCACACGTTTCATTATTTTTAGGTATAACTCATGCCAAAAGCCACGCTTCTCTGTGGATATAGTCAACTTCAGCACCTCTGTTTCCAGCTCCAGTCAGTCACATTCAGTTACCCTTTCAATTCCATTCGGCAATGACACAGTCACTATTCTAAGGAAAATATGTATCGAATCATGGATTTCAACCTGAAGAACACGTCAATATTCATGAGATAACTAGGTCAAAGCACAAGTATCACCAACCCCAGGGAGGCACATCAAATAAATAGCTATTCCCTGAGTTGAAAACCATTGGTTTTCAAAAAAGTCAATATCCAACCATAAATATTAAGAAGATAAGAATATCTATTTCATGGTGATGATTCTTGTTTTTTAATTAAGTATATGGTCATGAATCAGAATATGTATGACAAAATGGGTAGTAATACAGTTATATTAAAAGAGTTGTCCATCTCTCTATCCTGACTTTCTTACACAGTAAATAGTTAATCCTTGAATAATGTGAGAATTAGGGGTACTAACACTCACAGCCAAAAACCTGCCTATAACTTTTGACTCCTCCAAAATTTAAATATACCAGTTGTAGCTCAGTTTCCACAGGGGATTGGTTCCATGACCTATCCCCACCCCTGTGGATAGCAAAATCTGCGGATACTCAAGTTCCCTATGTAAAACGACATACTAATGCATACATGTGACCCATTGCATCCGAGGACTCCCAAACTCGGATCAAAAACAGTACAGGTGTTTATTGAAAAAAATTGGTTGTAAGTGAACCTGTGTAGTTCAAACCGTGTTGTTCAAGGGTAAACTGCATATAAAATTGTACATACATCATCAGTGCTGGCTTAAAAGTTTAGGGAGACTCAACATTTCCTGTCTTTGAGATAGTGTGGATGATGGCAACAAAGACAACGATGATGATGGTGATGATGATGGTGATGAAACATACACTGACACTCATGGAGTAACAGGCCTGACATTTAGGGCTTTACATACAGCATCCCACACAATCTTCATAACATCCCCAGTACCAAGGTGCAGTTTTCATTCTCATTTAACAGAGGAGGAAATGAATGGTTGGGGAGCTTAATTAGTAAAGGTTTACATGCTATTGTAGAGCCACGATTTGAACCCAGGCTTTCTGATTCCAGGACATGGGCTCCTACTTTTATATTTGTTGTGCCTCATGAAGAGCAAGGAACTCTAAGGTAGGCTAGGGGGTCTTCCTTAAACAACTCCCCGAGAACCATTTCTACTAAAAATCTTCATTTTCCTTGTAATATTGAACCTCCATCCTTTCATTAGTGAATATAATTGATAATTAACTGTGCATCTCGTTGGGACCAAGAAATCAAATAAATAAAGATACAAAAATAGACTTAGAGGTACATGGATAGATAGCACTTGATCAGCTAGCTAACTAGAATAGATGTAGATATCAGATCCCAAAATAATCACATTTTTGTTAATTAGGCCTTTAGTGATGTTTTTTATTTTTAAGTGTTATCCATTTTTCTAATGAATAAGTACTTGTCTCTTAAATAAGTAAATTGCAGGCCTGGCCTCATTTAGTCCATTAACCACTTTATGAGAATTGATAAGACTTCTTTAAATATTTTAATATCCTGCAACTTCTCCTTTTAAAATAGTAACACGCAGTTTTATAGGTTTCACTTTAGTAAATCTGTAAATTTTGCACATTTTGTCTAAACTTTTCTATGTATTTGTTCTGTACTGCTTGTTCTTTGTCTTTAGACATTATTTTCCTTAGAATATGACATCCCCCTCCCCAACACCTCCCACCCCTGCCCCAGGTCTAGGATACGCAATGCCATTTGAGTCTAACCAAAATTCCTAGGGGGAGTCCTGTAAATTTAAAGACACTAAGTGAATGTGGATTGGATAACTACTGATTCTGGTCATAGGACCTGTTCGGGTCCATACACATTTACCTTAAAATTTCTACAGATGTACCAGAATCTTTAGGAAAATCATTTGGCATTTATAAACTGTTTAGAACTTCTTAGAGTTTATTTTGAGCAGTGCTTTCTATAGCATGTATTACTCCTATATTTGATGTCTCAACCAATGTACTCTAATAATATCAATAACATCAGAGCAAAGAAGAATAATTTTTAGTAAGTGTAATATTTTCCTCAAAGGCATAAAACTCAGATAGGATCAAAATAGTTCAATGACTTTTAAGTGGAAATAATACACCAAAGGGAATTTTCATAATGGGATCAGCACAATAGTGGGAACTTTTAGCAAAATTCAGCACCTCAAGATACTTTTAAAATCGTATAGTTCTCTGATGGTTTCAGCAATAGAATACGCTCATCCTGCAGTTGCCCAAGCCAATATAGTCACTCGTTTAATCTATGCAAAACAACTATTTCTTATTCATTTATTTATTAAAGCATCTACTGAATAGAAGTTCCAGTGCTGTATAATCATTTCTGAAATTCAGAATTGTGATTTTTCTTAGGGTAAATTTAATCCCATTATTTCTACTTTTAATCAATTTGTTTTAACATGTTTTTTGAACTTTAAAGAATCACAGTGTTTTATTTCTTTTCTCTTTTGATTTGTTAAATGTTAACATAATAACTGTCAAAATTTACATCTATCTATTAATATTATATGTGCATTAGAAAAAATTGCTAGGAAAAGTTTTGCTAATACTAAGTTATCTAACCTCTAAGGCTGCGCGTTAAGAGTCCTTAGGTGAATTATTTTCAGACAAAAGCAGGACATGCTGTAGAATCTATGGTGACAAATCCAATATCTTTTGAACTGTTATGTGCAAAAGCTCAAATGCCAGTAAGCTTAAAGCAAAGGACTTCGTTTTGTCTGTGGCTGTGTATGTACACACAGTAGATACATTTATGTTCTCCTTTACACATTAAAACATATGAAAGTAGAAATGATGCAATTTCAAAATAGCAGGTTTCCCTTTTTAAATGTGTTATTCTCTTAACTGAGTTACGTGTCCTCGATTTAAAGTGACCTGTTATTCATATTTTTTCAAATTTTTTATTATTCTATTTTTTATTGTTCATATTTTGAATAGAATTTTGGAAGTGATTCTAAATACTGGGTCAGAAAAAAAGAAAAAACTGTATTGGGGTACCCCCCTTCCTTTTTCCCCTTTGTTTACCAGTTTATCTGTTACAGCTAGATTTGTCTGTTTCGTTCCCAAGGTGGGTGGGTGGAAACATCAATAGTTTGTTTCTTCCCCTGATAATGGTTCAGAAGTAACTTAATTTTAGAGCATCTTAGAATAGAGTTTCCGCCACTGTAAGGAGCATGATACTATATAGCTCATTGGGTTTTTATGAAGATTCAGTGAGTTAATAGTTGTAAATAGTTGTAAAATTTCCCCTTTTAAAAAATGGGGGTATGATTGACATATAACATTTTATTAGCTACAGGTGCACAACATAATGGCTCAATAAGTGTGTATACTGTGAAATGATCGCAGTAAGTCTAGTTAACTTCCAAAAGTTTCCATAAATATTAAAATTATGAGGTTACATGTGTCATCTGCATCATCAGGATAGTAATGTACATAACCACTTGGCTTTAAAGGCAAATCATGCTTTCTTTATATGCATTATTTCAAGTGAATCACGGAAGTATTTTTCATTATCTTATTTATTTTAGTGCACATATATGGAAGGACACTTCAGCACAATTTCCTTTTTTTTTTCAGATAACTCTGGACTACAGTATATAAATAAAACACACACACACACACACAAAGAGAGAGAGAGAGAGAGAGAGAGAGAGAATGTCTTTTGTGAGTACTTTCGTCTCTGACCCTTCACAGGACCCTTCATCTTGCTTTATGCTGCAAACTGAAATTTCCCACCTCAGAGCAGCACACTGTTCTCTTCATTCTAGAACACTTTGCTGTTTCTTGTCCAGTGTCCTGTTTTCTCTGAGCTATTTGTGGCTTACTTATCCTTCTGCTCTGGGGTTCATGGAGGACAGAGCAAAAGTGAAGTTCTAGACCGCTGTTATAGCACTTCTTTGACACTTATTTTTAGAGAAAGCTCTACCAAAAATTCCCCCTTTTCACTCCTTTCTAAATAAACCTAGGTGAAAATTGAAATTCTCATTTTCTTTCACTTGTAAATTAGGTCCTAATGTAAGTTTTAACTCAGATGATCTTTATTTCCTCTCTCTGCTTCGAAATCTCTCCTGCTCCCATTGGCTTCTCCGAAACAAGGCACTCCATTGCACTCGACCTCTCCACCCCTTTTCAGACGACAGTTGCATCTCTAGATCACTTTGCCTTTTCCAGGTGTGAGAGAACTGCTTACTTATCACGCCCATATGGGCAACACCATGTGGGTATCTACAACGCATCAAACTCATCCTTGTCTAAAATGGTACAATGTGTGCTCTGGGTTTGGAGCTTGTTTTAGTAAATAGCACACCACTTCCTCAAACCAGAAACCCTCCTTCCCCACTCCTACTCTACACAGATACGTCACAAAGTTCAGGTCTTTCTGCCTCATATAGAATGTCTTACTCTCTTCCATCACGTGTTCAGCCATCGCTTCTGCCAGCACCTTTCTCCTGAATGGCTGCACCTTCCTACCACCTTGCCTTTTTGTGTCTCCTTTCAACTCAGCCGACACCTGTGTCATGTCCTTTTTTTAAAGATGTTGCTAGTGTGGTCCTTTATGATATAAATATGATCCTGCCAGTATAACTTCCCATGGATTTTTCAGTTGTCCCTCAGAAAAGCTCCCAGGTCCTTCAGGGGGCTTACAAGGTCATCTGAATGCTGACCCCTGCACCACTCCTTTATTTGAAAAGTTAACCCTGAAGAAAAGGGGATACTCAGCCAGCTAGCAGTAAGTGCCTGGTGCCTTGTTTAAAAGTACCAGTGTTCATCTCAGCACTGTTCACGGTGGCTAAGACACGGCAACACCAAAGTGTCCCTTGATAGGTGACTGGATAAAGAAGCTGTGGTACATAACACACAATGGAATATTACTCAGCTATAAGAAAAGATGAAATATTGCCATTTACAACAACATGGATGGACCTGGAGATCATCATGCTTAGTGAAATAAGTCAGACAGAAAAAAGCAAGAGCCATATGACTTCATCATATGTGGAATTTAAACGGGAAAGCAAGAAAGAAACAAAAACTCATGGACACAGTCAATAGTTTAGTGGTTACCTGAGGGTAAGGAGTGGGTGGGAGAGGAAGGGGAGGTGGGAGAAGAGGAAGGAGGAGTCAAGTACATGGTGAAGGAAAGAGAACTGACACTGGGTGGGAAAGACATGGGCAACATGTAGATGATGAATGTAGAATTGTACACCTGGAACCTATGTATTCTTATTAATCAATGTCATCCCAATAAGTCTAAGAATAAAACAACGACAACAAAAAACAAACAAAAAAAACCATGTGGCTTCTTTAGTTCCTGAGCCCTCCAGCCTCTAGTCCCTCTTAGCCCTGGGAGCATTCATTTCTCTTGACTAAAATCATCTTCCCTTTCTTCTGCCCACCCCTTTTGAAAGGGCGAACTTTCACAGTCACTTCAGTGTCATTTCTCAGGATATCCCCTTGTCCCCTGCCTACTGGGCCCCTTGTTGTACATGCTATATCATCATGCCTGCTGCTCGTTGTTATCTGCCGGCCTGTCATGGCAACAAATAATTCCCTGAGAAATTGCCTGTGGAATAAGAAACACAAGGGCCGAAGTCCCACCATCTCCCGTGAAGATGAGTGACTTGGTTTATGCCACTTAATTTCTCTGAGTTTCATTCCACCTATCTATAAAATATAGACTATCATATCAGCCCTGCCAGGCCGGGTTAAGTTTTAATAATGTCATATGATATACAACACAGTACCTGGAACATTTAAAACATAGCAGAAATGGGAGCTATTATCTGGATATTTTTTTTAACATAAGTTATTCAACATTCCAATTGGTTTCGTTGTTTCAGCCATCCATCCTGCCTACTGAGATGTGACCTAACAAGTGATATGATAGCTGAACGTATAATGAGGAGGAAGAGAGAAAAATGGAAAAGCAGATGGTTCTTGCCTCCCAAAGTTGTAAAAATTTATCAGCTTCCCTTACATCTTTTCTTACTGGCTCTTCACCATTTGATGATAGTGCTTTGTGTTGTTTATCTTTTCATTGTACTTCCAGGCTTTGAACCTTAATCCTTACTGATACTTCCAGAAAGACTGTGACACAGAGATAGCACGTCAATGCTAATTTCAAATTGGCCTCATGTTTTCTTCCTCTTTATTAATATGTTTGCATTTATAAGCACCTTCTGCAGATGAAATGGTTTTACCCAAAGGCTGTAAGAGTAGGTATTTTCATCACCAAGGTCAGTCTGGTAGGTAATTATTTTGGAGCAGGTTATATTTAAGGAATGTTGAAACATTCTCTACTTTATTTGTGCTCTGACCAGTCTAATTCCTACTGTTACTGCGTCTTCATTTGTGTCCATTAATACAATTCAAAAATCAAGTGAAGGAATAAGTGTTCTAATTCCCCAATGATCTATATCTATTGCTTGTTGAGCTTTTAGTTGTATTTTTTATTACTAACTCTTGACATGTTTTTATGTGCTGAAGATTTCATTTAAAACAGACAGCAGGGTGATATTGAATCAATATTTGTTGTTTTGTATCTAGGGGGAAAGAAGCAATATGAAACACGGAAATCTGAGAGAATGCAAATGCTGTAGGATCTGCTGTGAGACATACCCTCTTGCTTGTCAGACAGATGTGATGTTTTAGAGCAGAGAATTTTCTGGCTTAAAGAAGACAATTTGCCTGTTTTATTAGTTCTGTCTCTTGCTCTAGACAAAGTCACTGTTTCAATCATTAAAGTACCAATCCAAAGCTTCCATTTTGTTTGAGCCAAATGACAACGTATTTTAGAAGTGCCTTGTGCAATAGCAATATGTAGCTGAATAGTGCTTATAGAGGAGTAAGCCTGTGATAATTTCACTATAAACTGGGTTCTGCTTTCTTTTTCATTCTTGCTTAGCTTTAATTTTCATGAGCTTGCCAAGAACATAATTATTAGTGCTTCTTATAAATACCCAGGGGAGATCACACTGAGAGTCATTGTTAGAAGAATGGAAAATTTGCAAATATAAACTAAAGTACCAATGTGGTAGAAGTGAGTGGGCGGAATCACTAATTTTCTTTATGGCTAAGTTGTGGTTTTCTTTTCAAAGAGATTAGATCCAAAGAACAAAGAATTACTTAAACATATTTAAGGACCTCTTCAAAATAAATGCTATCAGGTCATAGGGTATCTCTTGCAACCGAAATTAGGAGGGGGAATCCGCCTGCAAAGAGAAAATCTCTAGTGAAGAAAATAGTATGTTTTCCTTTTTGAAAACCAAAGTTTTTCATTATTTTGTGCCATACTGTGCACCCCACATGGTACCAGCCTGGGATTCAGAAGAACCTGCAGGAAATCCTGTGACAAACATTTAAGGTCAACCAGATACCATTTTCATTCTCTGTGATTCCTTCTGAATTTGCTATTGTTCATTCTGAAGTTATTGTTCTCTGAAGGCAAGAAGCAGAACAAACACTAACTGTTGGATATCTCCTTTCTGTCTCTCTGTAGATTTTTTTTTGTCTCTATGCAGTTCTTCAGAATATGGAACAAAATGGTATTTATGTTTATGCATTTTTCTGCTTTCCCTGAACGTGTCATTTCCCTACAGACTCATTAAATTTCTTAAAATGCTAATGTACAAGAGTTGCCCAAATGGCAGTTATTTCCTAGACTGGCAGGGTAAATATCTCCTGTGTTTGGACCGTTAACCCTGAAGAAAACTGGGGACACTCATCTTGCTTTGGTGCCTTGCCTAAAAGCACGTGGTTTCTTTATAGTCCTCTGCAGGCAAAGATTCCTATAAAAGGTGTTAATAAGTTCTTGATATATATACGTATGCCTCTTGGGCTTTTGCTCCAGTGAAAGTGAGGAGAGAACTAAAATAATCTGCCCCTTGAGAAAACTATGTTCATTGTGGGGAAGAAAATCTGATTGCTTTTCCATGCTTGGAATATGTTGTAGCGCTATTGATATAAATATCCAAGTATGATGATTTTCCATGATTTACAGCTTCCGACTGTTAGCAACATCATTTCTTAACACATGCCTGTAAGACAGTTGATTGGGACAGCCTAGGTGATAGGCTCAAGGTCCTTTTAACAGTAATTTGCAAGGCCCATGAAATCATTAGTTCTGTATCATTCAAATATTATTATGTTTATATTTACACTCTTATTTTCATAAGCTCAGCATAGTATTCAGGAGAGACACTTTTCATTTAAATCAAAAGTACTGATTAAGGGAAGCTGAAAGTTAAAGACAGTAGACCATTTTTAATTTTAGACTACTCCAAATACCTGATGACAATACATTTACATTTAAGAACTGATTTGCCTTTCCGAGGTGACTGGACTTGTCGGTCTCCTAAGGCTTTAAGCACTTGTGGCCATTGCAAACCCTGCAGGTATTTCGGTGCTGTAATGTCTTCCACTGGTTTTGCTTTTTAGTTCAAGCTGTACCAGGCCCCTATGTTTCCCTGTGGGTTTGACAGAACTATTCCAGTAGAGATTCAGTTCTAGAGACGTGACGTACACAGCTACTGTGTTGAAAATCTATGCGAGCCACTGAGCAGAACACGCCTGTAAGTAAGGCACAAGCTTTGCCTGTAAACTGCTCACAGTCAAGGTGGGGCAGTGCAGGCTTTCCACCAGGCTTTTCATTAAAGGCAAAGAGCTGTGGAGTTAACAGGCCCAGCGAAACTCCCTTTGGTACACATTTGTTCTGCCCTCCACCCACTGTATACTGGTATTTTGGTTCGACCCTGCAGTCTGATTTCCCTTCATTCGGCCCCTTTCCTCTGAGGCTGCGAATGCACAATGTGTGGGAGTTAATGCCCGAGTTCCTGCACGGGCACATGAAAGCCAACAGAGGGGACAGGCAGCGCGCTCTGCTGTCAGAAGCATGGCCCCCTTCCCCCTCACACCTGACGGTGTCACTTCAGGCCCTGAACACATGGGCGAGGGCTCGGCTTCAGAGCCACTTAGGGCATGTATAGAAAATTTACCTTCCTGGAAAGCTGCAGTGTTTATGAATTGCTTGGGAGAGGGATGGATTTATGGAAGGGAAAAAATACACCCCGTCAAGCTATTCGACACTGGTTTCCATGAGATTTTCAGGCACTAGGATGTGAATGAGGTAACCTCATGTTAGGCTGCAGGATGAGCAAGTGTTTGAACTGCTTTAGAAATAAATTACTTGTCATAATCTATTTTAGAGACCAATTTCACTCTTTGTATCTTTGCAATCATAGATTTTTGAGGTTGACGGTCAAGGATAAGGGGTGGACAACACATGCAATGACAGAAGTAGCATGAAAGTTACTTTTCTAATACTGGGAAGAAGTGCAGTCCCAGAGACGGCCATTTCTCAAGTAATGAATCCCTTTGAATTGCTTTTCCAAGGAAATCTTTATATACAAATTCTGCTGTACTTTTGTTGAGAAAAAACTGGTCATGTGTTCTGTAGTGCTACTGGATGAACAGTCTGAAGGGTTAATCCGTGTAGGTCCTTAAATCAACCCTCCCGCTGGGTGTTAGCATTTCCATTTCACTAGGCAAGATGTTTCGAAACTCAAGAGCGTTGGCTTTTGGTGGACGTGGGCGTCTTTAGCACACATGAACTTGGTGGCATGCTGTTAGACCCTGTTTCACTTGGAATGGCATTGTATATGTTCCGTAATATGTTTAATTTTACTTGAAGGCATTATACTCTCTCTTTCCTGTATCTGTTGGGGAAATCGTAGTGAGAATTTCTCATGGTGGAACTGTGAACCCAAATTGACAGCCAGCGAGGGTGGGAAAGAAACCACACGCTCACAGAGAAGACCATCTGGATGTCGATTCCTCATGAACAGAAAGAGAGGGAGCCATGTGTATGTAACTGTATATTTTGCATAACTTAACCTTTAAGGTGTTGTGTGATTAGTTTATATATATATACACATATATGTAAAATCAAAAAAGAAAATGTCACTCTTTTCTATTGCAGGTGCCATTCTGTTTAGAAGTATAATTAGAAATATGTAACTTGAATATTAATAAAGTGTTTTGTTTTTACTTGGGCGGGGTTCAGGAGGGAGGAAAACAGCCATTGAACTTCAGCAGGTGCTGCTTCCTGTTCAACTAACAGATTTCATCCCAGTGGATAAGGAGCATTTTTTTAGTGTTCTCTCTATTGTTATAACATGTTATGGTATAATATGTCTTATTTTTTTGCATGCATCTCCTATCTTATCCTTGAGCGTTACGATTTTAATTTTGTTTACAGCTCAAATGACTCAGAGACAGTGAGACCTTTCATCAATAGATTGTTCTTAGTGATAAAACAGGTGAAAACAGCAGAGATTCTCAGCTCCATGAAACACTAAAAACATTTAGCAAAGCCCCAGGGTTTGCCAATGTGGGGATCTTTACATTGATCCTTGTGAACTGGCCCTTAGGTTTTTTAAAAAAGCTATGCCTTATGTGTTTTTATATTTGTTTTTGTGACAGCTATTAATATATTCTTAGCTTTATCGGTTTTGTCAACGCAGAAATTGTGTTTGATTGACCAGGATTTGTTAGTCTGTCCCTGTTCATCTAAAAAAACATCTGTTAAGAGTTATTTTCTAAAATGGTCTTAGGGTCTCTACCTTCAAGCTAAGAGTAAAATCCGTTAGTAGCCCACGCAGAGGGCTAATTGCTAGAGTGTAATCTTGACAACTTTTTTAATAACTGCTGGTGAAGTCCTACATAGCTAAGAGAGTACTTTATCTCATAATAATTATATTTTCAGTGAATTTTGTTCTTAACATATTATAAAAGCATTAATAATAGCACGGGCCACTGGCCGAGGGTGCAATTATAATCTGTTGAGATGAAGATCTCCTATTAGCATAAACTATGTTTTGAAATGTTTTGAGTTCCTCTTTGGAGTAGATGAGATGAGTTACATACATATTCTTCCTGTTTTTCTGTTTGTTTGTTTTTGTTTTCTCTTTGACAGTTCATACACCCTAGTACCACTCAGGAGGAAGAAAGAGAATAAAGAGAAAAATTAGAATAAAAAGAAGTAGAAAATAAAAAAACAAAAGGAAAACACATATCAAAAATAATAAAGGGATAACCATTACCAAAGTTGGATGAAATTTTCTTTTGCCGAGTCTCTGGACAGCCAAAAGGAGGCGGACGATTTATTCCTTTTGAAAAGAAACAGTAAAGCACCCCATCACACTTAATTAAACTTTAGTAGTAGCCACGACAAGGACATTAAACACATTTAATTATTGATGCTACAGGGTTTCCAATTCCAGAGCTAAATAACGTATTTAAAAATTTGGAGTTTAGTGCCCTTCGAGGTCATTTAAAACTTTTTTTTCTTTTAGTCACGATACAGCCTTTCCTGTTAATTTTCTTGCTGGGCAGGGCCCTCGCATTATCAGAGCAGAAAGCAGATGGTATGAAGCAGGAGGCAAAGTTTTTGAGTGACCGGAAAGAACCAGCTCCAGCTGGCCAGACACGCTGAGATGAGAAGGGGTTAACTGTTGGAAGTATGGTAGACTTCGTGGGGCACAGCTCGGAGGAAACCGCCCCATGTAGTGCACAATCCACAGTATCTCGTTGGGCCTAAACCTATCCTTTAGGTAAGGGGTGGGGAGGGACGTGACAGGCAGGCGTGGTAGTCACCTCGGGGAGCAGCGCAAGCCGGCTGGGAGCGTGGACGCCTCAGGCGTGGAGGTTTGTTGTTAGATACTGAAATGAGAAGGACACCGGCCGGTCACGGGACTCTAAGTGTAATTTGACCTACATGTCAGCTGAGGCTCCCCCTGCCGCTTGGAGATCTGAGTAAACGTGTCCCGGTCTGTCTCATTCTTTCCGTCCAGTGACTGTCTCGATCCTTCCCCACAATTTGTGGGTGCCCAAAGGCTGGCCTTTCCTGCCCTCTGTGCCTACACAGACGATTTCTACTTCCCCCATATCCGGGATATTAGATTCGGCACCCTCACTTTTTTCATGAAAAAAAAAAAAAAAAAACAAAACCCATCTGCAACGAGTATTTCACATCTTCAGTGATTTTGTGAGGATGTGGGAGGCCAGACCCCTAGCTTGCTGCTTCTCCACCCCCTCCCTCCCATTTCGATAAGAGGAAGGAGTCTCCTCCCTCCTCTGAAGCCCTGATACAAGCTGACGCACATGCCCTTGGGGACTCCCCCGCTACCTCCATGAATTTGCTCATTTTATTGAATTATTTATGTTCAGTAAGAAGTAGTCACAGCTTTTTCCTATCTCTGCAGCTGTACTGTAGTCAGCAGCCTTTGGAAGATCCCAGGATATACTTTAACATCTGCCATCACACTTAGGCTATTCCATTGAAAGAATTAGGTTTGTTTTTAAGAGATAGCCTGGAGCAAGCTTAGGGCATAATTCTCTTGGGGCCAAAGAAATGAGTAAGTTACTGCACCTTGGATGTGTGTGTGTGTGTGTGTGTGTGTGTGTGCAGATATTGTGCACAAGTGCATGCTTTCATACATGTAGATAACACAGTGGACCCTTTGGAGAAGCTCCAAGATTTCTATTTGGAATTGGCGTTTTGGGTATTATGTGGATAGCCATACAGAATATGATATGAATTTTGATCTCTTTCTTCTAGCCACACTAGTGATGAGATGTTATTATTAGATTATATTTTTTACTATTTTCTGAAGCAAAGTGTATTTTAAACCTATGTTTTGGAAATTATCCTGCTTTCTTTAATTTTCTCCACTTAGAGTACAGCTTCAGGATAAAGGAGTTTCAGAAATTAGCCCATTCTTTAAAAATTAAATTTGTTGGAGTGACATTGGTTAGTAAAATTGTACAGATTTCAAGGATACAAATCTATAATACCTCATCTATGTGTTGCACTGTGTGCTCACTACCCAGAGTCAGTTCTCCATCCATCACCATGTATTTAACCCCCCTCCCCCTCCATCTCCCCCTCCCCCTTACCCTCTGGTAACCACTAAACTATTGTCTATGTCCATGAGTTTTTGTTTCTTTCTTTGTTTGTCTTGTTACTTTGATGCTTTCAGTTTTATATTTTACATATGAGTGAAGTCGTATGGTTCTTGATTTTTTTCTGTCTGGCTTATTTCACTAAGCATGATGATCTCAAGATCCATCATGTTGTTGCAAATGGCAGTATTTCATCTTTTCTTATGGCTGAGTAATATTCCATTTCTTTCTTGAACTTCGTGGACATTTTTGGTTGCCTGCCTAATATCTGGCTCCACTCCTCATTCCAAGTAGAAACCTCATTATGCTTGGGTATCTACCTTGGTGACAACCTCCACTCCAGGGATGGAACTTTGTTGAAATGAGCTAATTCTATTAATACCATTCCTATTTCCTTAGATTAGGAATGGATTAGCTTAAATTAGTTCCAACAGGTTTCCAGTATTCTGCTTGAAGTTTCCATGCATTTAAATCAGAGTGTAGAAAGCCCACACAACTCTCCTACAGGACATCATTAAGGTTACATATACATAATCATGGTTGTTATAACTGGGAGCTATCCCATGACCATCTCTGATAGCAAATCTATGTTGAAGCAACCACAGAGCACAGAAGTCCAAAGGAACCGGTAATTGATGAGTTTCAAAGCACTGTATCAATCAACACCAACACCTCCTCTACTTGTTAGATTAGCTGGTGCTTTTTCATGCACTCTAAGCCATTTCTTCATTCTTATTCAACCAGGCCAGATATTTTTCATTATTTGAATCTATATTCCTAGGTATTGCATATTTTTATCTTAATGTTCCACAGACCCTGCAATTTTATCACATCATTTCCAAAGTTCTACTTTCTGTGTTTTTTTTTTCTCTTGTATTTGGCACCACAAGCCACTTTGTCATAGAAAAGAAATGTTAGATTTTCCCTTTCTCCTCCCCCTCACTTGCCACATCCAACTTTTCACTAAGTTTTATTGACTCAAAGTTCTGTATATCTCTCTTCAATTCATACAGTCCTCTTACATCGACTTCATCTGGCTTGCTTCAGTCCCTAACCACTCGCTATGTGGATTGTTGCAATACATGCCAACTACTTTCATGGCCTGTAATTTTCTCTCCCAACAATCCATTCTCCAAAATTACTTCCAGGAAGAGCTTTCTAAAATAAATTTGGTATGTCATCATTCCACTTAAAATTTTTAAGCAGTTTCCCATCCCTTTATGATAAAGTCCCAGTGTTTTGCAAATTTAAGAGTGTTTTCTTTTCCTTTTTGTGTATTTCTTAGCTTATTATTGTATGAATCTCATGCTTCAACTATACTAAATTTCCTAAATTCTGTAAATATGACTATTTTCTCACAACTTGCTGGTTTTTCAAAAACCACCTACTTCCAGGTACTTCCTCTAATTTATAATACTTGTACATGACAAATTCTATTTAATCGTTAAAGACTGATGGGTTAATTTTATGTAATTTGTACCCTGACACTCCTATAGCAGCACTAGGTCTTTGTCTACAGTGCTCCCACAATGTCATTCCATGTTTCTATCAGAAAACAATGAGGCAAATTTTAATACTTTCTTGTTCATTTCTCTACTAAACTCCACACTCTTGGAGCTAAGCATCATTTGTCATTGTATTTCTAATATTCTCATTGTGCCTGGCACATAGTAGACAAGCAATGTTTGTTTTCAAATGAATAGTGAGAAGAGAATTGCTAGTGTAAAGACTAAAGGCTGTGCATATGACATCATCCCAGCTTATAGAAAAAGGAGAATTTCAAAGAATTCATTGTTTTGTTGTACTTATCTTGATTGCTTTGTTTTTTTCTCTTTGGTACTTGAGATTGCTTTATGGTTTCTTACTGTTTTTCTGCTCTGCAATCTATTCAGTAACTGGAGATAAGGTAGATTTGTTTTAAATAAGAACTTAATTAGAAAAGCTAAATGGAAATCACATTTTTAACCAAAATTATATTAAGTGAATTACTTGATAGTAAGTGAACGCACATTCTGTTTGACTTAGGGATGACTGTAGAACATAGAGAAAGAGCAAGCCCAGGAGGAGATCTTCTATAGCTTATTTTGGACAAAAGTGTTGTAATTATCAGAATAGGCTAGGACATGTTGTAGTAAACAAAACAAAACAAAACAACTCTAGTTCTCCTCAAACTCCAAGAACTCAGAGGCTTAACAACACTAAACTTTACTTTTCACTTTTTCTACAAGCCACATGCATGACAGAATACCTCCATCCACACAGTCACTTAGGGATCCAGGCTGACGATATATGCCAGTCCTGGAGATGCACCCTGAGGAACATGGGGCCTTTGCAAAAGAAGCGCCATAGAAAGAGAATGGAGAATTGAGAATGAGTCTTTTGGCAGTGAAAAATCCAGAAGTGACAAACTTTATTTTTACTATAATTCAGTGGTCAGAAATAGTCACGTGCCCTTGTTCAATGTCTGGGGGCTGACAACATAAGGGAGCAAGTGTGATTGTTACTGAGCATTTCTTTCTACCTGTTTCATAAATGGGGTGATCCAGTCTTATAAAAGTTAGTAACATTTGTTGAGTCAGGGAAACAAAGTTTGCAAGGGGTGTCTAATCCTTTGGCTTTCCTGGGCCACATTGCAAGAAGAAGAATTGTCTTGGGCCACACATAGAGTACACTAACACTAATGATGGCTGATGAGCTAAAAAATCAGAAAGGTTGCAAAAAACTTCATCACGTTTTAAGAAAGTTTACAGATTTGTGTTGGGCCGCATTCAAAGCTGTCCTGGGCCACCTGCAGCTTGCAGGCCATGGGTTGGACAAGCTTATTATAGACCTTTCATTTCTTTCTTTCCAGTAAGCAATACTGTCTTTTTTTTTTTCTTTCCGTGGTTCCCTGGCTGGGAATCAAACCCAGCCCACAGCGTTGAGAGTGCCGAAGCCTAGTCACTACACCACCAGGGAACCCCCTAATACTGCCTTTTGAGACTCACATTTAGAAATTCTCCCTTTCTCTTTCTCAATATATACTGCATATATTTCACTTCTATTAAATTGCGCATAGAATATTAGGTGAAATATAAATAAAAATTTAAAAGTAACACATCAAGTAACATCATTCTACTTTTTTATCAGGATTTCCTCACTCTAAGCTACAGTATTCAACTGTGTTTTTTAAATACAAAAGAAAATATATTGGCTAATGGTATTGAAAAGTTGAGTCCTTACTGTGACTTCAGGTTCAGCCTTGTTGCTCTAAGGATGTTATCAGGACCTAGGCTCTCCTTTCATTTCCCATTTCTAGATCAACTCTACTCCTTTTGGGCCTTATTTCTAGATAGACTGTTGTCACTTAGTGTTCTCTGGCCATGTCTATACTCTACCTGTTCATTAAAAGTGAGGTTATTAAGAGAATTGCATAAATTACTAGAGGTAGTGTCCAGAAGAGGGCCCAGCACTTAGTAAACATTGGGTATGTGTTAATTATCATATGTATCCACTTTCCCAAGAAGGGTCCTGAAAAAAAATTGCATTGCCTTGGCTCATATCAAATTTTCAAGTCTCAACTAATTAATGTAATATGTAGGTCAACTATTGTGAATGGCCAAGTATGTGCCATTTGCCTAAATGCTGATGATCATCTATCTGACATTCCTGGACTGACTGTTCGGGAAGGGGATACCCTGGAGAGTCAATGGATACTAGAAAGGCAAAACAAACAAACAAAATGCCTACTGGGCTTATTATCCAAATAAATATTAACATGTTTATTTGATGTTTTCCATATGCGTATTATTTATAAGATGTACTGGTGAATTCTCCTTTTCACTTAAAATGTAAACTCCTTTAATGCTTTTATACATTCTTCAGAATTAGCAGCTTTGATGGAGAGACATATTCCACAGCAAATATAGGATATTACACTTAGATTTTTAAGTCTTAAGGTGTAGAAGTTTTCATTCTGAAATGAAATGCAGCTTTTAATGACTTCAGTAGTTAATTATTTCATCAAGCTCTAACTTGTTTATTTGTACAGATGAGTCTTTATTTTATCCCCCAAATACTAACCATTTACTAGCAATAGTTACTAAATAGTTCTTACCTCCCACACTCCTCCCTGACCCCACTGTGCACTGACATTTTTAACCTAAGTTAAAAATTTGATAACTAATTGGTGGAAAACGTTTTTCCAGTGTTTCAATATGATCTTGGAGTTTATAAATAAACTGTACTAATGTATTTATATTGTTTTGGTATCATGAAGGAGAGTGAGTGGATTCTACTAGGTATTTTTAAGTATTAGATTTGTAATTTCATCAGGAAATTGCATACAGTTTGATTCAAGTCTAATTAAATCAGATTGGGGCATGTGTACTTGTATGTTAAGGCAACCTGCTCTGTTATTACCTTATGAGTCATTACACAAAATATTTAATACTTTAAACACTATACCCTATTTCATTTTCCTAAAATCCTAAATATATACATGCACATTTAAATTACTACACTTATCTACAGTAATTATGTTTATGACCATTTTATTCTTATTCTCTTAGGCCTGTAGTGGTCTTTAAAGTAACTCAAAAAGCTGTTTGAAATATGTGGTTTTTATAGTATTTTTACTCCCAAAGCATTCATATTGTATTACAATTTAATTCATTTTACAATATAAAGCACAAAACAATTTCTTATACTGCCAGCTCATTCAAAGGCTATTCCCTTGGACTCTAGGTAAGTTCTTGAATTCAAGTGGAATTTTGTGCATCTTATTTTAAAGCATTTGTGATTTCTGTTTCTGCTTAAAAAGCTGTTTTCATCATGAACTGCGATTTATATCTTAATGATAAGCTTTTAGAAATTTTCTTTTTCATGGGACCATCTCATAACTATTTTCCAGTATTTACAATCTTCTTCCTGACCCCCTCACCACCACAATCTTACCATTCCATTGTAATGACAATTTCACCATTTTTATTGCAAAAAAAAAAAGTTGTTCTGTATGCCAACATTCTTATTGCCGTGCATGGCATTTCTCCATTGGCCAAGAATTAAGGTTTATGGGGTCAACTGCTTCTCCACATTCTAAAGCTTGTCTTGTTTATCCCAAGTTCCCATTAATGTCATCTTGCTGGATACTGGACTATAGCAGTAATATATTTTTCTTTATGAAATGGAACAGTCCTAAACAATAACCCATTTCATCCATATGATCTATGACAGTATGTTTAGTGCCAGAGAGGAACTATCAAAATATTTCTGTCATGTGAAAGCTAAATGTAGTTCTCACAGAAAGAACTCTCCTAGTATCAGTCAGTTGTGTACTCAACTAATCCTGAACATTTCTGGAAGATGGGACATATAGATCCATAATCAAGACCTCAGAACTTTGTGATTATACTTTGGGTCATAAGAATTCACAAAAATGGCCGTATTTATGAACAGCATAATAACAATCCCTTAAAAAATAACATTCTTAGAACTAAAAATTTATAGTGTATAGTTATATTCTTTTAGAGAATAGTTACAGTAAAGCTGCAGAATGTTTAAATATTCCCTGGCTCGGGGTCAAGCGTGTATACGTGAGTGAAGAAGCCAAGTCCAAAAATGGTTTCTGTGTAAACCAAGCAAGTAACATAATTTCATGATTTAACATTGATAAAGTGAGTATTCTCCCCGACCCCACGCAGTACCAAGGCTATTTTACCTTAGAATTGAAAGTTAGTCAAACAATAATCCAAAACCTCGTAGACTTCCCCCCACCACGAGACTACAACCAGAAAATAGAATATGATTTTGTGGGAAGCTGAGGGGGATGTAATGAGGAATGGAAGCGGGTACTCCAAAGCTGCTTTTAACTAAATCTATGTGGTAATCTGAAAACTACAGCCTCTGGCCTAGTGTTGGGGGTGTGTTAAACCCTGGTTTTAATTTACAACCCATAATATAGTTTCCTTGGCAGCAAGTCATAAATATCCATTTTCTCTGACAACTGCTGCATGATAATGGTGCTTTCTCTGGAGCAGCTTCTCTCCTACTAAGCCTATTTCTCAGGGCGTGAGGGCTTGTGGTGAAAGAATACCACCCTGTGCCCATCTTAACAAATATATGGCTTTATTGAAAATGTGCCAGGGCCTCACGCTGTTATGCAGGTCCACGGTCATTAAAATTTTATCATATAGACCCTGCTGTCTGCACAGAAGAGGAATTGAAAATGCTGGCGAGGAACCATCACATGTTTTATCAGAATCCCCTAAAAAAGGAAAACCAACCTGTTTAGAGCAGGAAGGAACCAAAATAACATCACCTCTGATTTAAATACAGGAAACAAACAAATAAATAAATAAAATTATAAGAAAATGTCAAAACCCCTGACTTCGACATTAATCTACTATAGTTCATTTTCACATATCCCTTGAATGCCTCAGTTTCTCAAAGTTGCATGACAGTTTAATCCTGTTGCACATGATAGGATCTTTTCATGTGTCTCTTGGGAAGCTGGTGTTTATCAAAGGATGCTTTGGAGCCTTAAAGGCAGCGTGCTGTTACTGACTGCAGTGTTGAGTTATCAAAGGACTGAGAGATTAGTAGGGTTAGAGCTTCATGTAGGAACAGAGAATGGAATGGCTGCAAACCTGGCTCGGTGTCTATACTTTACCTGAATAACGCCGATGAAATACGAAACAGTGAAGACTAAACCAATCCCAACAGTGCCCACTACGTTTTTGTCAAATGCCCATGCACCCCACTAGAACTATTCCTCCTCACAGTTGTGTTTGCTCCTCTACGTTGGTAAACAAGCCCTAGGTAATGTTCTAGAGGTCGGAACAAATTTGCTCTGACTTTCTTTTCCTCTTCAGGACTTTTGAGACTGTTGTGGAGTTTGGTGGAGAGATTTCTTGATCTCAAGCAAAGTTAATTAATTAATCTACATTCAAATTTACTTTAGGTGCCTCACGATAATTGCCATCCATTTGGTCCCTAACAACTTAAAATTTAATAGATAATTTCATTTTAATCATAATAATTTTAATATATAATTATATATTTATTTATTTGAAGTAGTCCTAGGTTTTTTTTTTTTGAAGTCCAGTTTTTGAGTTTAGTCTTAGAATTTCAAAAGGTAACAGAGGCATAAGGCTATGATGAACAATTGCAACTGTTTGCTTAAGAAATGGAAAACTGTGACTCAATTCTATCAGCATACTTTAGCTATCATGGAAATTCCGAGTAAACGCAGTAGAAAAATTAAAGTGGGGATTATATGTATTAATGTGTAAAGTATATACATGTAAATGTTCTATCTAGTGCATTCACATAAGGATAAACCTTGATGAGACATTTCGGTGCCCCACGTGTGACAGTGCTTTGTACACCTGCCTGCCACCGGGTTCTGTCGTGCCCTTCCAGTCTGAAACCTGTTCATGAAGCAGCTCAGCCAGTTTTTGGGCTGGAAACTTCATAAACACAATGAAGAAATTACCAGTCATTTAAGAATAATTGAACGTGCATTCTTTTCTCTGTAAGCATTATATAATAACTTGGGTATACATAGAAACATACATGAATATACACATATCAGCATATGTAAATATATGTGCACACAACCAACTGACTGCAGTATTTCAGGACCACTGTGTTCATGACGTAATCATACAATTCTTTTCTGTAGGAATGAAATATTATTTTAGGTTTGAGTGAGAATAGTTGAGCCCATTGACTAAATTTACAGCAGTGAGTTATCCCTGAACTTATGTGCATTACTTTAAATAGTTTAAAATATTTTGAACAGTCTAAAATTGTAAGTGAAAAATGATCTATCATGGAAATAGACCCAAAGAATGCAAAAAATAGTGTTTACTGTATTTGTTCCTTCAGAGTTGCTTCTGTCATGTAGTTCTCTGTGTCCAGGGAGGTACAAGAGAAACAAAGGTATATATTTTACAGGGGACATCAGTTTTTGTTTTTGTTTGTTTATTTTATTCAACGAAACATGCTAAAGATCATCGATAAAATCCCACTTTACCTATAATGAAGCCTTTGCATGAATGCCATAGGCAGAATCAGCATCTAGTAAATGTAAAATACTGGCCTTAGGTTATTACATATATATGCTATTATGTATACTTAAGGTCTGTTTAAGATTATATCACTATCCATTTTACTTATAAAAATTAAAACACCATCCTTTTGAAGTTTGTAAGTGTATAGCAATTTTCTTATAAATTTAGTTTGAATATATGGTGATGGAAAGAGAACTGACTCTGGGTGATGAATGCATAATGCAACACAATGACGTATTGTAGAATTTTGCACCTGGAACTTACATAAATTTTACTAATCAATCTCACCCCGATACATTTAACAATAAAAAAAAGTCTTTGCTTGTATTCCAAGGATTTCCTCCAACCTAAATTTTCTTATTTTGATTTTTTATAACTGCTCATCACAGCAGTAACAAGTTATGAGCAATGTAGAAGAAAACTTAAGTAGACTAAAGCAAAGGCCAGTATTACAAGTCAATGACACATCGTTTACAAACTATACAAACCATAGTGACATATCTGCAAATACTAACTGGTTCTGACTGCTTCAAAACACAACAGTTGCTATGCTCAGGAGCCAAGATCTGTGAAGTGTTACTGAACAACCAGCATGAAACAGCGGTCCTGTTATACAGGCAGAATGATCTTCTTAAACCTCATGACCTTTATGTAATATAGCTAATGATACTGATGAGATTTTAATTCAAACTAAAAAATAGCATGGGCATTTGTCCAAATAGTTTTATAATGAGTCTCATTCCAATTGTGCTAATGACATGTAAAAACTTGCTGGTTTTAACCCTTTAAACCTTAGGACAGGGAGTATCTTTTTTTTTTTTTTTTTTTTTTTTTAATATTCAGCGGGTTGTTTTTTTTTTTTTAACCTGAATACAAACAATATGTCTCTAAACTTGAAACATTTACATATTAAATTTTTCTTATTGGAACTGACATTTTAATTCCAAAAGCCATTTTGCAATTGCCTTCACACCTGCAATGTATAATACAAATGCTGGTTTTTCTAACAGGTTCTACTGGAAACTCAATAGCTAATAGCAAAATTCTTGTTGGTGCAAATATATCTGTGCTCTCTATAGGATGGCTGTTCTTATTTAAACTTTTTTGAATGTGGGTTTTGAAATTATTTTATATATATTTATCACTGGCAAGTGTCTGTAAAATTATATGAAATCTAAGAATTAGTGAGAGACCACGGAGGATAGTTTCCAAAGGTAGCTTCTCTTAACTCTGTAATAGTAAATCAGAAACAATACAAATACTTTCATTCTCCAAAAAGTTCACTAGCAAGGCAAATGTTTCAGTTGCAAATAAAAAAAAGAAATCAAAATAGTCAAACAATGAAGAATCCAACATTTTACTAAGTTATATTTTATACATAGACTAATAGACATTTTGGAAGGACGCGAGTGTTATTTCAATTGGGTTTCTTAGGTCAGAAAAGAATCAAGAATTTTTGGAAGAAATTATTACTCCAATTTATAGAAAATTAAATAATTTTCTGGGTAATTTTTAACTTCACTTTTATACATATATTTTCATTTTGTGAAATAACTTAAAATCTGTTTGGTCATTATGAAAATTGTGGATGTTTCCAACTTTAGACGAAACCGTGATTTGTTATTGTTTCTCTTCATAACACCTGCTTTCAAAGTAGTTGATGGCGAGGAAAAACATGAGTCACATTACAGCTTTCTCAAAGCTGTCTATAAATGGTTCCATTTTTTTCTCTTCTATGCTTTGAACACAATTTAATTTGAAGGAGTAATTCCTTTTTTGTTATACTACTTTCAAAGTGACATTTTTGAAACCACAGCATATAATCATAGGGCTAGTTATTCTGTTTCCTCTATTAAGGTTACTAGGAGTTTGCCTTGATTACAGTGACTGATTTATTTAAAATACTAAATACACTTACTTTAGGAGTTGAGGATGTTTTAGATCTTCTTATACCTGCTACTTTTAATTTTATTGTCAGAAATTTAAAATTTTGATTTCTAAGTGGAAAGGAAACATCTTTAGTCAACAATGGTAGAAAAGGGGAAAAAAAAACCGAAAACCAAAACTTGTTTACAAAGTGAGAGACCCTTAGCCTTCAGGTTAAGGGCTCTGAGGAGGCCTGGACAGCAAACTTTTCATTTCATAAAGGCTGTGTTGGGCACACGGCAGAGGACTCTGGGAGAAGCGTCCTCACTCTCAGGTGGAGCCGCCTGGTCTAGAAAGAGTGCTGTATCCCCGAGACTCTTGGCGTTCTGAAGTACTGTCTTCCCCTTCGCCCATGCGTGCCCATGGCACATATTTTACTATGGATCTCAAGCTACCGATCCAGAGCAGGGGGTGCCTGGGACATGTGTTCTACGCCTGTGAGATAAAATTTAGTCTCTCTCTGACAATGGAATCACTAAACCAGCGAGAAAAACTGGCTGGCTCACACACGGCCAAGTTAGAATGTCCCAAGGCCTATGCTAATTTTTGCAAGGCTTTTGGCAGGAAGGTAAAAGGTTCTGAGTTCTGACTTGCTTTCTAAATATTATTAATTAAGATGAGAGATATACCTGGAAAGAATGGAAAAAAAAATAGAAAAACAAAGTGAAATACTTGGAGTTTGGGATATTTTAAAAAATGGAGAGTAGTGAAAGGTTGCATTAGGTGAGTATTATTTATGGTTAAGTGTCCTCGCCAGCATTTTGATGTGTTTTCCTGGTTGGGAAAACTGACGAATAAGCATAGTTCCATAATGCATATTGATCATTCAAATGCACATCGCAAGCTAAAAGGCAAAACAACTTAGTCAAGGCTCTTAAAACACGTGCAGGGAATTGTGCCAGTAAGAGAAACTGCTTTCTAGGGAAGATAGGGGTGTATTAGTGTTCGAATGAAGAGGTTAACCACTGATGAGCTATTTTAGAAGGGATAGAAAAACAGATGTGGTAAAAGATAGATACCTGCCCGTGATGGAAAGACAGCCTCTGTCAGCGTCTAAACAGAGCGTGTTCAGGAAATAGATAACGAGAAAGAGCGAAAACTGGCAGAAGACGACAAGGACATTCATTTTAAGCGACCATTGTTGTCCTGCTTCTCACTTCTCACCGCTCTTCACATTTAAATCTCATCGAAGGGCAAATTGGAGGACGATTTCATCCTCTCCTCTGGTTCTCCCTTTTGATAAAAAAGAAGAAGAAAACCCAACAACTTTTTAAGTGTCTTATCAAAGTTGTTACATCATCTGTCTTGTCTTAACATTCTGCGTTCCGGGACAGCAAGCCATTTTTATTCTCATCATTTTTGGATAATTAGGGTTTAAGTCAAAATATTTATTGAATAAATTAAAGAGTTGAGAGGCATATATTAAGAGGTTTATTTAAAATTACAGAGTTCCAACAGGCTATTTTCAGAAGCTAATTTTGTTTTAGGTCAACATGATTTTGCCAGCATTATCTTTATGATGTAATATAATTGAACGCCAGTTGTCTACCTTAGGTTAAGAAATAATAAAGCTCTTGGAAGATGACAAATATGGCTAACCCTCATTTAAATTTGTAAGTAATCTATAAAAATTAAGTTATCATTTATTCTAAGGTGTCAGCATATGTGTGTTGTAAATAGGTATTTAAATAACATGTTTCCAGTGTAGAGAAAAATCATTAATAAAATATCTAGGAAAAAACACAATTAATAAAAGTACGAGAGAGAAAGTTTAAAAATCACTGTCTCATAAGCCTTGGTTTAACTAACTTTTAGTAGCTAAACGTCTTTATCTTTTTTCTCTAAGTTGCAGACTTTAAAAATGAATCCATTTCATGCATATACTGTTTTGCCTGCTTTAAAATATAGAGTAACAGTTTATCACAAAATAATGTTAGGTATTTTTTAAAAGAACATAGCACAAAGATAAAAAGAAAAGTAGGGACAAAATCAGCTGCACTGTGATAACCCTAATACTATATAATATAATGAAATGTATAGTGATTATATATTATATTATTATATGTTATTACATTACACAATACTATAGTATTATATACAAGTGTACATATATACATATATTTGTAAAACTATATAAATATAGTTTAACCTATGTTTATTCTAGAAACTTTTAAAGTGGCTTTATTGAAGTAAAATTGACAGGAAACAAAATGCACATATTTACAAAGCAATTTGGTGAGTTTTGACATGTGGATATGCCTGTCAAATTACCAGTCAAAAGAGTAGTCACCTCCGAGAAACACCTCCTCTTCTTCCTCTTGCTTTTTCTTCTCTGTTCTCCTCCAGATAGAATGCCTTATCACATGGGACATCCTGAAACACAGTGTGGTCTGTTACACATATAACCTGTTTCCTTTGATTGATATATATATGTGTGTGTGTGTGTGTATGTGTGTGTGTGTGTGTGTGTGTGTGTGTGTTTCTGACAGGCCCTATCCTTGCCTAAAAATTGCATTTAAATATGCATTCTTTCCAGTTCAACTCGTTTTTCTTTTAAATATTTCCAGTTGCCTTTTTCTTAAGTTCCCGCCCACACTCCCATTACTGGCTGCTTACAGCCATGGCAACAGCTTGTGATTAGCCATGGGGACCCTCTCTATCCAGGAGATTTGGAAAGGCTGCCCAAGGGCCAGGAATACGTGTACATTGAAAACTTTGAGGGGGTCCATTTAGTTGTCCAGTTTGGGATCCAAATTCATATTAATCATTCTTGACTCCATTTACTTCCCCTCAGGCAAACTGTTTCATTTACTTGTTTCAAATTCTTGCCTTGACTATTAAGTGTGACTTCTTCAAGTAACTGTTTAAATGAACACATTCACTTCAAATATGTCCTTGTGTTCTGTGCTTTCCTATTTCCTGGGACTCGATTGTGTTGGCATATAGAAGATGTCGTTTTCCTATAGAATTTTGAAGTTTTGAAATTGTGTTATGAAGCCTGCTAATGTGATTGCTTTTTTATGGGTAGAGGAAGGCAAATGACAGTTGGAGAAGAGAAAAAGGAGTGTGGGACTGGAGTACTAATTTGGAACAGGTGTTGATCGTTTTGGTCTAGATTACGTCGTAACGATAAAGGGATCATCTTCTGAAATAGAGGCTCAAAGTGGAAGAGGCTAGAAGGAAGGCTTCCCGTGGGCGCGTCTCGGGCCCCCTCCCTGGAACCGACGTGTTACTGTACGACAGACATGTCCAAGTGGTTAAGAAGTGGTTGGTTGGAAATAAGAGCTGAAATGAAAACTGCATTGTAGTGATTGGTTTGATTTGGTGAATAAATTGCCATTTTCAGATTCAATTTGAATTAGTGGGCCAAGTTGTGCACACCTGCAGACCCTATCTGAGACAGCCAATCTCACACAGTAAGTTTCCCTTTCACCAATAATTGCACCCCCATTTCTGAAGCCTCATCCTAGCATAGGAGTCTTTGATGTCAGGTCAGCAAGCAATACTCTTTTTTTTCTCTCTCTAACAGAAAGAACACAGTTTATAAATTTAGAGAATATCTCAGAAAATGCTGCCTCCTTGTTTTTAAAAGAGCTGAGGATGTTGGGCTGCTGGAAGTATTCATCTATAGGAAATGTGACCAAACACTGGTGGTAAAAGATACTTTTTCCTGAAAGGAAGTAAAGAAATTACTTTTTGATTACAAGTGTACCTCGGAGACACTGTGATTTTTATTCTAGACCACCCTAAATAAGGTGCCATCATAATAGAGTCATAATCTTTTTGATGGTGGAAGCTCTTGTTTTCAGTTCAGAAAAACGTAATCCCTGTGCCGTAGAATAATACCGTGATGCATGATAAAATGTGATATCCTCAGGGTTTTAACCAGGAATTCAAGGAAGTCTTGCATAATGCCCATTAAGGGGTAGGGGCTTGGGTACAATATTCTAGTCTCCCTGGGCTCTGATTCAGGTCCCTGATTAAAGACCACTTCCTTGTTCACTCTTACACTTAGAAGCTGGAGCATTTTTATGAAATAAAGAAATCTTTCATGTTGAGGTCCTAATTCACACCAATGAATTAATTCATAAATGTTTTTTTTTAACAACAAAAATGCAAGTGATATATATGTATATAGAAAGAGAAAAAGAATAAAAAAAATTCAAAAAGGACATAATTAGATACAAAATTTCACTTCCATATCGATTAATACAATTATAATAGCATATGAACTTTTAAACCCAGAGGTGTAAGAGGAAAATGTGTAACTTATTTCAATGATACTTTTCTAGTATCAAAAACTTTTATGGGTACTTGAATCAAATAAAACAGTACTACTTTTCATTTAAGTATGCATTCAAGTATTTAATGATTCCTTTTTTCTGTTAGATTCATATATTAAGTATTTGTTGAATGTCTACTACTCAGGTACTGTGCTAGGTGACTGAGATTCAACTATGCCTGGTTCCTGCAGAATTCCACTTAAACTTCTAAAGAGGGCTTGGAGGTACAGCAAACTATTCTTCCTTGTTTGCTAGTAGTTCTACAACACAGCATGTCCTTGAGTAATATTTCAGTCAATGTTGTTTTGTTATAACATTGATGAGATGCTGTAGGAGCTTAACTCCTATTTATATCAATTAGTCTATGGTAAAACTGGTTTCACTATAAGTCACTTCACTTGAAGTCATAGAATCTATTGATGCCATTAAGGACTTACGGACAATGACGTAACATAAGCCGTTGTCACATTGCTTCTTGAGTCTGAACCTTGATTAGGTCTTCACTGGGTAACACAGGAGTGAATTGTACACCGAATGTCAAGAAGTGTAAAGGGGGACTGAAATTTTGAAAAAGGGCCATGTTTCTTTTATCATAGACAAAAAACTCAGAGGATAGAAATGCTAAGCTGTAATATATATATATTCATATAGTGAAGATATTTACATTTAACTGTATACTTTGAACTATTTTTAGTTTTACCTCGGTTTCCCCATACTTCTTTTCACTGGTGGTTTAACTCTGATAGAATTCTCATATGTGCATATTTTTGCTCAGAGCATTTCATACAGTGACTAGAAACTTTCTATAGCCTCATAGGATTCAAGTTAACATGACAGACACACATTCTAGTTCAAACCAAACACATCGTTATTAGTGTCATTATGATGGTTCTATGCCCATAACTCTGCATATGATATATTGTAACAGGCTGGATCGATTGATTTAACCTCTTGTCAGATATTTGTTTATTGACTGAAGTCTACGTGGCACTTTTCCCTGTGGGGACTTGGCTGGTATATAAGAGCAACATGCCAACTCCATATTTTTACTGTTTTGATTTTTCCAGCTGCTTTCTTGATGGACAGTCTGTTTCTTATTTTTCTTTTCATTTTGCAGTTGGTTTGGGAAGAAAGAAATGTCTACATTTCGTCTTCCGATGTGGGGGTACTTTTTCAGGGTTTCAACCCTTCTGACAGATATTTTTTGCCTGCTTAGTTATCTGGAGAGATACAGATATTGCTTGGGTTGCTATGGCTTCAACAAAGCTTTACTTTTGTGGTGAATCCAAAAATGATTTTGTCTGTACATGTACTTTAGCTTCTATTTAACTGTAGCTTGTCAGGGGCTGGTGGGGACAAGGCAGGTGCCATTAGTCACACATGATATAACATAGTGAAACTGGGATAAGTGAGTATCACCAAACCAAATAAAAGCTTTATTTTGTTGTTTTTTTCTGTATGATATTTTTTTCACAGATGGATTCTGCCTGTAAGCAGTAGAAAACAAAAACAAAAAAAAAGGAAAAAGAAAAACTATGCACACAGACTAAAAAGAAAAATATAACTTGATACATGTGCATTCTGAAATATAAAATATAATAGAAAATTAAAGGTTTGTTTGCAGAAAATTTTATAAAGGAACAGCAAGTGGTGGAGAAGGTGTGGAGAAAAAGGAACCCTCACACCCTGCTGGTGGGAATGCAAACTGGTAACCACTGTGGAGGACAGTATGGAGATTTCTCAGAAAACTAAGAATAGAGTGACTTGGCAATGCCACTTCTGGGTACCTACCCCCAAAATTTGAAAACCCCTTAGCCTGCAAAGACATATGTACCCCAATGTTCATTGCAGCATTATTCAGTGACAAAGCCATGGAAACAGCCAGTGTCCTTTGGTAGATGACTGAGTAAAGAGGCATTAGCACATTTACACAATGGAATATTAGTCAGCCGTAAGAAAAGATGAAAAATAGGACTGTATATGACAACATGGATGGGCCTTGAGACCACCATGCAAAGTGAAACAAGCCAGACAGAAAAAACCAAGAACCGTATGAATCCACTCATATGCAGAACACAAAGCTGAAAGCAACAAAGAAACAAAAACTCACGGACACAGTCACTAGTTCAGTGGTTAGTGGTGATCTGAGGGTGTGGGAGAAGGGGGTGGGAGAGAAGGGACAGGGTCTCAAATGCATGGTGATGGAAGGAGAACTGACTCTGGGGGATGAACACCTAACACAACGCATTGATGTTTGGTAGAACTGTACACCTGGAACCCATGTAATTTTTACTAATCAAGGTCACCCCAATAAATTTAACAATAAAAAAGCATCATCACACCAATGTACAAAATGCATTTATAGCTAAAAAAAAATTCTTGCAAGTTTGTAAATGACTGATAGAGTGTCTCCAATGAAAGACATTATTAAAGTCACCTTGTCCAGCTAGATACCCATGCAGACACTTCTCTCCCAATTCACTGTCACATGAGCAACACAGTTTCTTACTGTCCCTGCATCTGCCTGGTATGCCCTTTCCCTGCCCCTGAAGTTTTGCTCTGTCCCCTCCCGGAGTCTCTCCTAGATTCCTCTCCGCCTTCCAGATGATGCCCGTTCCTGGCCTCTTTCACCTTTCCTTATCTACCTAAGCTTGAGGTTGCATTTTCTCTCCTGAAGCATTTACTGAATATGCACTGTGGCCAGGGTGATGTTCGGGCCCTGGGCCCATCAGTGAGAGAACACAGTGTTCTCATTTCTCATTCAAGAGCTTCTAGTCTTGTGGGAGGCCCACCAAAAGCAAGCATTGCAGTGGGTGTGGCTGAGGAGCACAACGGGCCTGAGACCCACCCCATCCCTCAGAGGGGCCGAACGGGGGAACGTGGATTTCCCGTTCTTGAGAGGACTCTCAGTGTGTCTGTTCTTTCTGGGGCTCTTAGGGGAGATTACATTCCCACAGTTAGATATAACTCACCCACTATTAAGTCGTCTCATTTATTGTGCCCTTACGTCATCATATTTTATTTATATTTATTTTGAAATGCAATATGCACGTCTCATTTTTAATTGATTTTACCCATTTGTGACTCTTTGTCTCACTAAATTACAAGTTCATTTAGAACCTGATAATGTTATTCACCTAACATTACTTTTCTTATCCCAAACATAATTTGTATGTAATTAGCAATGAGTCAATATTTGCTGAATAGCTTTGCAAGCCATTTCGATGATCGCAAGGCAGTGTCCAAAAACTGGTCACACACAAGAACACATTGCATGTGTGTGATAGATGAGTTGCTTCAAATCAAACAAAAATTTGTCAAATAAAAAAATAAGCAGAGTAACAACAAAAAGTATGTGTATAAATGGATTCATCTGTAGGCAAACATTTGCTCTTACTTCCAGCTGAGTTGCATATCTGTGGGTCTTTGGAGTTGTTATTTATTGTCACCTACACTGTTAGTTCCAAATTAATATGTACTTTCTGAAGTATCAATCGAAGATTATTGGATTTGTAATTTTTCTCTGTGTACAACAAACATCTTTACCATATTTGTTCCTGCTTACCACTATTGATAAGTTTATGTGCACTATATTTTTAATTACTCATAAGCTGCAATCATTTCCTTAAAGTCCTGAGTATTTTATAATTCTTGTTTTGTAGGAAATTGGTACCAAGAGTCATTATTTTACATTTGGAATATATTTAAGTTTAAAATATACTAGTAGAGTAAAAAGTGTAACGACGATTTATCCTATTGTCCCTTCATAATTGACACAAGTAAAAATAGAACGATCTCCTCTGTAATCCTGGGATCATGGCACATACACAGTAACAGGTGGGCACCACTCCTTTACTCCTCATGGTGCCCATCTGCTGGTGCCCATCTGCCTTAACTTGGTAAACAGGGATTTTTTTTAAAACTGTAAGGGAATATCAATGTCTGTAAATTGCTTAGAGAGCAAGATTTATTTAGATTCCCCAAAGTGACAGTATAATTCACTTAAAGTGAAACTTCATTTTATAGTAAAACCGAATGAACGCTCAGATACCTAAAATGTATTGTGCCGTTTAAATTGCATTTTTGGTTTATACAGAGCCACTTTTTTGGGGGGAGCAGGGTGTACTTATGAAATCAAATTGAATTTTATTCTATTTCTGTTCAACAGATCACGGTTCTGTGTGAAACAAAATCATTCTATTTTTCTAAACAGTGAGATACAGGACACGGACGGCTTTGTCGGGCCTGAATGGGATGCATGCATGCCCATCTATCAGCAGCTTCCTCCTACACCGGGCCATTTCAATGGCATCCACATTGTTAAATTCAGGACTATTGGAGTTTGCATGGATTGTATTGTATTGCCCTTCTGAGAGTGCTAGAAATGCTCTCAGAGGACGCAAGAATGTCTTGTAGGAAGTATCACTGAGCACTTAATGGGTGCCCTTGGGTCCTATGCCGTAGGTGCCATTATTGAAAGAGACTACAGTGGGAGAAGTACAATCCTAAAGGTTTAGATGGTGCATTGCCCTGTAGAATCTATATATAAAAATGTAATGATATGAGAGAAAAAATTGTTATGTGAGACTATTGTTAAAAAGTTAGCCATGAAACCAGTCAAATAAGCTTGTCTTCTGATTTTGATGCGTCGTGGCTTTGGTGATGTAATGGTCAGGGAGCTATGGGGGAGAATAGGGGGAAGGTGCAAACCAAATTTACTGACATGAGACCGAAACTCATTTCAAGAAGTTCATTTGCTGAGCTCTGTAGACTTGGATGACTGAAAGCTGGAGGTAAATTGGCAAGATGATTAGGAAAATGACACAGTAACTTCCTCTATGTTGAGGCTTTGAGCCAATTCACGTATTTGTGAATTCAATTTATCAAATTCATCTCTTAAATTATATAGCCTGCTTTTCCTGAGTAGTGCAAATTGTCTTGCAGACATTATCTCATTTGTCCTCACAAAGAGATGGGGAGTTACTATTGAATAAATGTTTCATGGAGTAAATATGGTAATGAATGGAAATGCGAAGTAAGTGTTTTTAATCCTTACTGCATCACCCACTGGCTCTGTGACACTGATGAGTAGCTTAACCTCTGTTAGTCTTATTTTCTTTATCTAGCTCATGAGAAAGACTAATACTTTGCACGTAATATCATGGGGATGACTGCAAGAAGTCACGCCGACGTTCAAGCAAATTCTTCCAAAAAAGACATGCACTAAATTTTAATAAACGTAAGCTATACTAAAGCATGTTTTGCTATCAAATTAACCTTATCTAAAGGTAGCTTATTCTTATAGATATCAAAATGATTTTAATTACTGAAGTTAGTTTTTAAAACATTTATTGAACCCAAAATATTTACTAGGGATTTTGCTGGATTTACAGGGATGAATAATGCACTTTCAGTAACTTCTGATCTAACTGGACGGACAGCTCTGTGAGGAAATTGAGACGGAAGGAGTTGAGCGTTATAACTATTGGCACGTGAGCCATGGTAGCCTAGGTTAAATGGAGATTCATTCTGCCTGGGTGGGATAAAGAGCACAATTAGGCAGGAACAGAGATTAGAAAAGGGGTTTGGGACCCAAATGGAAAGGACTTCAGTAGTCCATGTGGTTTGAATCCTGTTAACAGAACCATTCATATTTTTAAACCTCTTGAAGCTGTTCAATGTATTTATTCTATGTATTTGAAAAGGTCATTTGGATGGTGGTGAGAAAAAGCAGATTAGACATGAGTTGTGGAGAGAGACAGCAGTGGAGAAAGAGAAATCAAACAGGATTGGATGGTTTCTAAGTCGAGAAACTGGGTGAGTGGTAACATCATTAACCAACTGTCAGAGAGGAAGCAAGGCTAAGTAGAGGGTAGGAGTTACAAAATACGATTTTTGTAAACTAACTTTGATATTCTTCTGTATCCACACTCTAATTTTCACTTAAAATTCAGGCTGCATTTATACGATCCACTGACTTTGCTACAGTTTTGATAAGTTATCTGTGTTTACGTAACAGTAGAATCATGAAGGCCGGGTTCCATGTCCAAGGAAAATAGGGGGACACAGAATAGGTACAAGAGAGTGAGGCCCAAATCCAAATAACATGGAAGGAGTTATTCACAAGAGAGGGGCTCATGTAGATAGCAGAAAAACACAATATTGTTAATGAACCACCAGAAGTGAATAATGCCATGGAAGGTCTCGAAGAAAATCTTAACAAGTAAGGAGTAGGCTATTGTTAAATGCTTCGATGTTGTCAAGGAAACCTGATTGAGACTGAAACTCATTTTGTAAGACTAGGAATTTATGTTTGGGATTTACAACTACAAATTCACTGTGGGGTGGAATTCAATAGTTATACTATTACATTGTAGTAGAAGAAGACAATGCTAGACAATTAATTCAAGAAGTTTGGTAGTTAAGGAAGGAGAGTTGGGGCTACTTTTTAAAGAACGAGGCTCAAAAAAGATCTTTGACAATGGAGATATTTTAACACATTTTTCAAGCAAAGAAACGGTGGATAGATGGAGGTAATGGAAATTTAGGAGGCCAGATAGGTCCTTCTTAGAATAAATGTGCAAGAAGCAGGAAACGTATATGATCAAAAACGTAGCTCAAAACTAAATGAGACACTTCTTCCCAAGAGACTGTAAAGAAGTCAGCTAGTAGTGGCACAGAAGTAGGTCGCGTGGTGAAGGGCAGGGTTGCATGTGTGCACGGGGGTGGCGGGGACCGATTGGTGTTTTGAGTAGCATGATTTTGGGAAAGGAGGCCGGGTAGATGTGATTAAGTGTACCTGGTAGCACTGAGATAAAAATGGTGTTATTATTTTAAAAAATGCCAGACTGCAGGTAAGTAGAGCAATAAAGAAAATGCTGTGGGGAAGAAAGATAGAGGATATCCATTTTTTCTTAGCAAGTGAATAAAAGTTGTAGAGGACACAATCAATCTAGAAAGGACACTGTGCAAGGACAGAGACATTAAAGGATCCAACATGGGACTGGACGTGAGCATCCGTGGCAGTTCCTATCTCTGTAAACTGATAATTTTTTTTCTTAATACAAAGGATATTAATTAAAAAAATCAATCTTACTTACTAACAAGGCCCCGAACAGCACTCTAAGGATGGCATTCTAGTAAGATGTGTGTGTTGGAAGTTCTAGTAAGTGATCCTTCTTTTACTAATGTTGAACATCTTTTCATGTGTCTATAGCCATTTTATGTCATTTTGGTAAAAATGTCTATTCAGATCCTCTGCCTTATTTTTTAATTGTTTTGTTTTTTCTGTTGAATTGTATGAATTCTTCATATTTTTTCTGTATTAACCCCTTATCAGATTATGACTTGCAAGTAAGTATCTTCTGTCATTCCATAGGTTGCATTTTCATTTTGATGGTGGTATATTTTGCTATGAGAGTATTTTCATTTTGAGGTAATCCCTTTTTTTTTTTTACTTTTGTTCCCTTTGTCTTTGAAGTCAGATCCACAAAAAAATGCTTAAGACCTATTGCAGATAACTTATTTATCACCTATTTTTTTCTAGAAACTTTATGATTTTAGGTCTTATGTTCAATGCTTTAAGGCATTTTGAGTTCATTTTGGTACAGGGTGTAAGTTAGTGGCCTAGCTCCGTTCTTTTGCATATGGCTGTCCAGTGTTCCCACCACCATTTATGAAGAAACTGTGCTTCTCCATTTTATGTTCATGACTCCTTTGTCATAAATAAATTGCCCATATGGGAGTGGGTTTATTTCTGTGCTCTCAATTCAAGTACATTGATCTTAGTGTCTGTTTTTGTGCCAATACCTTACTGTCTTGATTCTTACAGCTTTTGTAGTAACATTTGAAGTCAGGGAGTATAATAACTCCAGCTTTGTTTTTCTTTCTCAAGATTGCTTTGGCTATTCGGGATTTTGTAGTCCCATATACATTTTTAAATGATTTGTTCTAGTTCTGTGAAATACGTCATTGGAATTTTTATGGGGATTGAATCTATAGATTGAATCTATACATTGCTTTTGGTAGAATGGATGTCTTAATAGTATTAGTTCTTCTAATCTATGAACTGTATCATTTTTCTAATCATAGAAATATTATTAATAAAAAGAATATTTGTGATCATAGCTATATTTTTGTTATGCTAAAAATTTTATTGCACACAAACACTCAGACACAAACACATGCATGCACACACACACACGCACACACACCCTTTGACATATTGTCTGGCTTTTAAATGAATAGACTCACTTCTCCTAGTAATCAGGACTAATTATCTCCTGTAGGTCTAAGAAGTTTGTTCCTTTTTCTAATGCCAACCAATTTACACGTAGGTCCTGTATAATTGATCATCTGAGCCTTTCATGATATAATAACACTTTACAATTTTCTCAATAGTGTGACTCTCTAATCTTTTTACATGAAAAAGGAAATCATTGAGTGTTTCAATGTTAACCATTTGATTTAGTTGGAGGAAGGGAACGTAGGAACCATCACAATTATGGGAGTAGGAACTGGATGAATCAGAGGCTGTCTCTGCTATTCATGAGGTGGAAAACAGTGTGATTCACTAACCATTCAATTTATTTGTACTCTTCCTGTTCATTAGTCCATGAATAATATAAACTGGGTGAAGCAATGATTCAGAATTTTCTTATCAGTGTTCATTCAGAAGGAGAAATCTTGAGGTCCCCTGGTTTGTTTGCTTTTTTTCTTTTCTTCTCGCATCAAGGATAATTTAGAAAAAGAAATTAAATGCTGTTGGTAATAATTGGCTTGTTGTACCTTGAAAAAGAATGTAACTCATTAAATGAGACCTGATTGCCAGGGTTAGTTTGTCTTTCTCTCTCTTTCTCTCACGTGCGCATAAACATACTACTGGATATTTAAACATTGTTTTGCTGATGTGAGTATATTCTAAATCTCCCTAAGTCTATAGTCATCAATAATGAAATTATTATTGAAAATATTATTAGAGAAAAGTTATTGAACTTTAAGTATGGGCCGGGTACTGCATAGCGTACTATACATGAATTACTCCTTGTTGATGGACTTCCGTATTTGTTTGGTAATATTTATACTGAGTAATAGTTTATTTTCTAATTTCAAAAGGGTTAAATTTAACTTTTTAGCTTAATATTCAGTTTAACAGTTAACAATGGGATAACTCTTCAAAATTCTGTCAAATTGTTTCAACGTTTAATGCTTAAAAATGTATATGCAATTATTATTTCAAAATTGTAGAATCCAAGACAAAAAGAAAGGAAGGAAGGAAGGAAAGAATAAGAGGGAGGGAGGGAGAAAGGAGGGAAGGAAGGAAGAAATAAACTTACTTGTCTGCATAGAATACTCTATCTAAAATAAGGCCCTGTATTTATTTTTAATTTTATGGTTTACTTGATAACTGAACTGAAATAGTCCTGTTTATATACCATGCTGTTTTTACTGAGTAACAGAAAGATGAATTTGAAAGAGGCACTTTGTAATTGTGAGGTACACTCTTACTGTGTATCAGTAGCCACCTAGCCATATTTGCAAGAAACAGGAAATCTAAATGTCAACACTTCTATCAAGGGCAAAAGATTTTAAAGAGCATTCGACAACATTCAGCTCTCCAACTATCCTGCGTGGCTCTAAGTAACTTCTTAAATCTACTGGCACTTCTATTTTTCTACAGATGTTTAATTTGTGAGTCTTTTAGAGGCTTCTTGGATTAAAAATGAAATGTCTCTGATCTTATTACAATGGTCCAGTGATGTTTCACATGGAAACGATCTCTCGTGTAACTGTGATGGATTGATGCCGTACCCAAAGCATTTAATTATTGGCACACCAGAAATAGTCCTCAGTAGTGGAGTCTCCTCTAAGGTATTGATTTAACAGACATGTAATGAAAAGCATTTCATCAAAACTTCCATCTCTTCCATCTTCCTTCATTTTTGTTTTAGGAAACTAGTAATTATTTTAGTATCCCTATCCTTTGAAGTGAATAAAATGTGTTTATTAAATGGTAAAGTTCTGGATTTTTTAAAAATAATATTCTGGTCTATTCAAATTTTGACTGTAAATATAGGATATAGATGCAGATATTTCTGTTTCCTTGTGGTTGTATTGAATATAGCACATGCCCAATAAGTATTGCAGATGATAACTTGGTAAGTAAACTTTTGACATTATCTTGCTGATGCTAATGATACATCATGACTAAAAGAAGAAACAAAAATGATATATGAAGAAAACACATGGCAATTTAAGTGAAGTCACAAGTTGTTTTTGTTCACATGTGCATATGCCATAACTTCCTTTTTTTTTAGCTTTATCTTGATATAAAGAATTGTATTAGTCATCATCTCTCTAGGTCACATGAATATCATGATGAATGTCGTTCTGTATGTGAAATTTTTTTGAATCCGTAGGGTAATTGACAGACAGTGAAAACTAAATATTCAGTTCTTTCTGCTCAGAAAAATGCAAGTCAAATAATCCCACATTTGTGTTTACCTACTAGTTTCTACCTCAGGCCAAAGGTGACTGACCTGACTTTGAATTATTTTCTTTTAAATTGCTAAAGTCCAGTGGAAATGTTAATATGCTATGAGGTATATCTGTGGGACAAGAAATCATTGCAAAAGTCAAGAGTTGTCACAACTTAGGCAATGCACACACAGGTAAAGAAGAGAGTATTGCAAATAACCAGGATAATCTATTAATAGTGAAATTCTAATAAGACACTCATCAAAATAATAGCAGTCATCACAGTTTGTTAACTAGTATTTGATCAGTCTAGAAACTATAAAAATGACATAACTGATATTCTTCAATGTCATTCTTTTGACTTCCAAGTGTATCTGTTGTGCGTGGAGTTGGTATAGTACTATTAGGCGTGGTGCCAATGCACTCTAACAGAGAATAGCTCCTGACTGCAGACTTCGTAGGCACTAGAGAGAAGCAAAACAATGAAAAGAACCTCCTCATGCCCACAGCACCTCAACATAATAGATCACCCCTTGTAGTTTAGCCAAGAGTTCAGGTTTTTGTTTCAGAGTTTGGAGTTTTAATCCATACACTGTATTTATTGAGGCACTTTGAGGAAGTTATTCAACCTTTTGGTGTTTCCATTTTATCTTAAATCAACTGTCATTGCAACAGTAATGGTAGCTGACTGTATGAAAAATCTGAGCTTAGATGGCAATAATATGTGTCAAGTCCTTAGTCCAATGCTAGCTACTTAGTATGTCTTCAAAAAAAATCCACTGCTATTGTGATGGCCATATGAATTAACCTGATTAACTGAATGCTTCACATTTCCTTAACATCAGTTAGTTAATCAAGAGATACAACTTGGCAAAGTAACATCTGAAAGGATTCTATGTTCATTCTCTTTAGATGGAAACATATGCAAATAAGGAGTAGCAACACACAGCAGTTGATAATTGATATAAAAAAGAGCTAGATTAGGCTAGTAAATAAGGAAATGGTTTTGGAAGTTAAGGCTGGGTGGGATTTTCTCTGGGAGAGAAGCAAGTGAGAAGTGAGGGCTAACGGATTTACTAAGCACAGGGAACGGACCATAAATGAAAAGAAGCCTCACGTGTGCACAGATCAATGGAATGCCCTAGATTCCTGGCAGCAGGGGAGGATCCAGGCTTTGTGTGACTTCAATATTTTTAGGCCTCTTTTTAAGGAAAAGAATGCAAATTAATTATAAGGCCTTCAAAGAGGCCTATGCAAATGAGGGGCCTTGAAGCTCACGTGTTAACATCACTATAAATCCGCTTCTATCTAACAAGGGAAGCATTTACCAAGTGTAAAGGAACAAGGAGGTGGCCCCCAAGTATGGGCAGCTTAGCAATCCTGGAAGAGGCGATTAGAACTGTGTGTTAGAAGAGTGGTTCTCAAAGTTCCAGGACGAGCAGCATTAGCCTCACGTAGGAACTTGCTAGAAAGGCCAGTTCTAGGACCTCACTCCGAAACTGCTGATGCAGAAATTCTGAGGCCAGCAGCCTGTATTTAGTAAGTCCTCCTGTGATTATCATACACACTAAATCTGAGACCTCGTGTTGGAAGATAGGCTCTGAGTTGCTTGTGGTGAAGGTGGGTGAGGTAGTGAATGGCACACCCTGAATGGAAGGCACATGGTCAGTTTTGAGCACTGGCTGGATTAGAGGCAGATGGGCACATGATGATGCTGTTGAACTGGTAGGTATATGAGGGCTGTTCAGAAAAAATCCAGCCATCGATGCCTCTGTTTTTCATACCACACGGCTGGGTACGCTCCAGACAGCCCTTGTACAATGCATGTAAGAAGATACACAAGAATCGGGAAATTGACTCAAGTTCATTGCTGTACGCCAGGGTGAAGGAGGTTTATTTCAGAATGAAGCCAGGTGCTCAGGTTGCTTTGAACAGCAATGATGAACGTCAGTAGAGGTAGTTTGCTGGAAGGAGGAGATGAAATGGATGGATTGGGGTAGGGCTAGATGCTCTGTTTTGGATGGAGTTAAAGACCCAAACTAAGACAAGTTCAATGCATACTATAAATTCTTTTTAGTTCTGTTCTGAAAGTCTTCCCTGAACTTCCAGTTTGACTGCAGGACTCAGTCAGGACTGACATCCTCCCAAATGGATGTCCCAGGGAGGGGAGCGAGGAGGCCTTCAGCCCCTAGGCTGCAGTGGGTGATGTGAAGACACGAGACTGGACAGATACAAGGACTTGACCCCGTTAGCGTCCTAGGACCTTCTTCACCCCTCACATCGGAGATGAGTTCACCCCGAACTCGCGCTCTGAATAAAATGGGAAGGGAAAAGCAAACCGGAAGATGAGCAAACCAGGGAAGCACTTAGAGGCATCAAAAAATGAAGTTTGAAATTCTATAAGAGCATAGGTTTTTTTGTTTGTTTATTTTGTTGTTGTTTTTTCTGGTTCCATTTCACTGTTATTAAGTAAAATGTACAAGAGAAAGGAAAGGACAGTTATACTCCTAGACTTATGTAATGTTTTATATTTTTTCCTAATTTTTATTTCAAAAATATATGTTTCTTTTATTGTTTCAGCAATCCCATGATAGAAACAGGGCCAGTTTTATTCCCCTTACTTTTGAGATGAGAATAGGAGGGTGGGAAAGGGGAAACCACCTCCATCGAGTTTAAAAAATAATGCGGTTTGAACAAGCTGACCGTGGGATTTCAATGCCATACCGAAGTGAAAATATCTAGCAGCTGATGGGTTAAAGGGGACCGGAGTTAGCTGTAAGCCCTGGAAGTATAGAGTTAGCATGTTTCCTGGGTATCAGTATAATACAAAGCAATGTATAATTGCACATCCTTCTTACCCCACAAAAAATTAAACTAAAATTGTATAGATTGTGCACTAGCTGGTTTCTTTTTGCTCAAACTGTTTACATAGAAATGTGATACGGCTCTTTTCCCAGTGGGTAGCTAATACTTCAAAGAAATTCCACTATTCGTTATAGTCCTTTTTACTTTCCGGTAGTAACTTTGAACAGGCTCTAGCCATTTTAACTACTATGAAGAATGCAAACAGAAACAAAAAATTTGTTGAGAGCTTTGTCATTATTTTGTTCCATACTGTTATGGTTTTGTTTCACTCTCTTATTCCAAATTCTACATATTATATCCCATGCTGATTGGGAATTATTTTGACTTTAATAAAATCTGCCTATTTTATTTGTTCCTTTGCAGTATATACTTGTACTTAATAAATATATTTGCCTTTCATAATGAATGCTAATATGAACGGTGAAATGAGCTCCAGTGAGAAGCCTTTTCTTTGTTCATAATCACACAAGACCAGAAGCATTTTCCCGTATACCAGTTATTTTCAAAGCAGTGATATAATTGCATGCTATGTTTTTAATGGTATAAAGTTGATATAATCACGACTACCCCACCACTCTT
>PVJL010007367.1:0-79123 GCA_004026885.1 Lyroderma lyra | reverse complement strand
GAGAAAGGGGAGGGGGTGGGAGAGGAGGGGGGGAAGCTAAATATAAGGTGATGGAAAGAGAAGTCACATTAGGTGGTGAACTTATTATACATCAAGTTGACAATGCACTGTAGAATTGTATGCCTGAAACCTATGTAATCCTTGCTAACAGATGTCACCCCAATAAGTCTAACAATAAAAATGAATTAAAAAAAAAATTTCTTTCTAGCTGAATTCTTCAGCCTCCTAGATGGTGATACAGCAGAAGATGCCATTTAGAAGTCAAAGTTAAAATAGTTATCCATAAAATAATTAATTTATGTGATGATTAATTAAAATGATATGCTGATTAAGAGATTACAACCTGTTATGCAATCATTTAAAAAAATACCCATGCCTAAATGGAAGGCAGATGAACAAAAGATAAATCTACATAACAGTAATTCTTACTTGAGTCTTGAATATATGATTTCCAGTCAAACTCAATGATAGTTTCATTTATAAGAGTGCCATTGTAATTCATAGTTATATTCTTCTCTATACTATGCTCCTCCACGGAAGAATTGGTTGGAGGCCACTGCACACATTTATTCCTCAGGTTGCCCATGAAGAGCTGCAGCCCGATCAGTGCAAACACGCTCAGACAGAACACGGTCAGGATCATGACATCTGAGAGCTTCTTCACAGACTGGATCAGGGCTCCCACAATGGTCTTCAGGCCTGAAGAAAGGAAGGTTATTATTATTGAGACTTAGGACAGCAGAAATATCAAAACTTCACACAACGTTCTTGAAAATATCGATTCCATGCATAAGTCCGAAAATGAATGCAATGCCTGTGGAAGAGCAACATTTCATGGTAGGCTGATGTGCTTATGGAAATGAACTCCAGATACATAATGATCCAAACAAAAAATGAAAATCCGTATCCCATTATGTTGAGAGAAAATAACAGGCGGTTCATGTTCTTTATGAAGCCTATATTAAGAAAAGGGGCTTGTGTTTCCCTTTTTCCCAATGAAACTTGCCCCATACTTTTCATTAGGGTCACTTCAGTTTTATAACAAATTACTGGAATAAATATTTTTAAATTCCTACTTATAAGTAAGAAAGATTTTGCTATAAAACTGGAGGTTTTGATTATTTTCATTATTATGGTTCCTGATTTTCTGTCATCTTGAATGTCAAGCAAAGAAGCTGTTGAAAAGAACATGATGTATTAGCCTTAATGTTTAATTTAATTCTCACCTGGAATGACTGAAATTGTTTTCAATGCTCGGAGAACTCTGAATGTTCTCAATGCTGAGACATTGCCCAGGTCCACAAATTCTGTCACATATCTGCAATAGGGAGTTCACACACAAACACAATAACAGGATACAAAGAAAGAGCTATAGGTACAAGGACCCTTATTCTTTTCACTAATCACTTCTTACCTGGAGTTACAGAAATAGTTTTCAAAGGTCTCAAGACTTTGAACATTCAAAGAGCTGAAAAATTGCCTAGGCTTACAAATTCTGTTACATGCCTGTAGAATTAAATCAGAACGATTCAAGAGTTAAGCAGGATTTATATTATTTGCTTGGGTCTTTTATAAAGACCTTGGTGATTTTAAATGATAATTTTATAAGTAGCAATTTAGAAACTTGAGTCTATTGGTATTGTTTTCTTTATTCACGTTAATTAGATGCAACCATTATAAAGTACACAATCCTGTTCCATTTTGAAAAGTAATACAATCAACGTTGTGTGTAATTTAGGAGAATTAAGTAAAAAGAAAATAAATCTTGGCCATAGTTTCATTATTTTCAGTTAGAAAAAAAAATGCCTGAAACCATCCAAGAAAATTTTAGGTATGAAAAGGCAGATTGCCTGACTATCTGTACATGATTAATTTTCCATAGTGAAACGCCTAAGTGGAAGTCAGGAAAATTAAGGACAATATTTAATGGGGTCCCAGTGATGCCTCGGCCATTACTGCTATTTCATTCTCAAAAAGCAGTAGTCCCAACATGCCTTCTTTGCTGTGGCAAGAGGGAATGGTGAAGAATTGGCTTTTCCTGACTAGATAAGGAATTCAGAAGAGACACTTTTGGAGGCTTGAGTGTATCAGCTCTGCTTCTCCTTCTTTCCACCTCATAATACTTGTAAGAGGCCCCAAAAGTTAGCTGCTGAAAGAATGATGAGGGCAAATGGTGGTGTTTCACTGTCCTTCACATTCTGCTACAATTTCACCTACTCTTGAATGGACTCCTATTACTTTTCTGAGTCTCTTCTTCCTTGGGGAAGTTTACCACTAGAGAGAGAAAAAAAAAGAAAAGGACAGGGATGCAGATACTGTGAACATTACTGAGTGTATCTGAGAGATAAAGATAAGAAAGTTTATTTTGAGGGTAAAAAAGGAAATAAAAAAATTACTAAAGGAAAGAAGAGAGGAAGGAAGAAAAAGGATTGGTTTAGAAATAGAGAGTGTCAGGGAGAATATGTGTATGTGTCTTAAAATTAATTTGCTGATGAAATAATTTAATATATTAAGTACATAATTACATATCTTATTTTTCCTATTAGTTAGATTTGTCAGAATGTTTACATGCAAGTAGATGCTTATTTTCTGTTATTCTATTAAGCTAATAAAAGATGAAGAGAGTATATACTATGGATACAAAGAATGAAAACTTGTGCCACCAGCAGTGTTGTTTGTGGCTGTAATTTTTAAAAGTCATTTTCACAGATGTATTATGAATATACTTGTTCTTTTATTGTGTGTGTGTGTGTGTGCATGTGTATTGAAAAAGCAGCATGTATGAAATTTGCTGACAGATGTTACATGTGAACATTGTAATTGCAACCGCTGCAAAGTCTTTATGCCAAAGTGAAATGCCACTTGGACTGCTGTGGTGCTAAGTTAAAAATCCGAACCTTACATGTGTAAGTCACACCAAAATATTCTACAGTTAAAGCAAGCATATTCTTTCAAAGCATTCTTTCACAGGAAGTTAAACCATCTCTTCAGAAGTTTCAAAAAAGGCACTTACGCGAATGTAATGACAGTAAAGTCAAGCCAGTTCCATGGGTCCCGAAGGAAAGTAAAATCTTCTAAACAGAAGCCCCTTGCAATAATTTTTATAAGTGATTCAAAAGTATATATTCCTGTGAAGGTGTACCTGGAGACAAGTATCCAACAAGAATTAATAAAGTAATAATTTTCTTTCATAGCATATCAATTTCTTATTACTCTTGTCAGTGAAATACATAAATATTATAAAAGGAAGCTAAGCAGGTTGATGTTACTTTTGTGGAAATAAAACACAGCCTTAAATTGAATTTGTACTCCCTAACACAGGAAGTGTTGTTTTTAAACTGCCCGAAGAGCAGAGTGAGAAATATAGCTGTATGAAGTCTAGGCAACTTCTGTCTGAAAGGTCTTAGTATTGACATAAATGAATAAAGGCCCCTGAGAATACATTCACCTGATGGAGTGGCCAATCAATAATATTGCAGAAGTATAAAATTATTTTCCTTTAGAAAGTGAAAAACTAAATATCAATCATGTTTTATGAATGAGAGAACATTAACAAATTAGCAAGTCTGACATTTTTCCCTTTCTACAGTTAAGATACGAATATGTTAACTTACTTGAAAAAAAAGGATTTTGTCATAATATCAAAGTCTAGAGTCACAGAGGTGAAATTTTAATTCAGAATAAAATATTGGGCTAAGTCAGAAACTTAGATGTTTGTAAAGTTTAAATCTTCTACTCAGAAGTTGGAGAATAAAAATCACAGAAACTACAGTGACTAAAGCCTTGTGGGTGTCACATGGTAACTTTAATACTTTAGGAATTATTTGTATATAAATTGTATTTCCTTCATAACCTTCTTCTCTTTTCTGACCTGCTCAAATCTGTATGTGTCAAAGAATGGAAGAGGCTCTTGGGAATCGCTCCGGGTTATTGTTTTAAGAGTCAGCATCCACAGAGCAACAGTTGTTAACAACATGGGTGGTGTGAGCAGCCCCAGCAGCACTTAGGACAGATCTGAACTCTCAACCCTCAAAGGTATCCCAGAACAGAGCCCATCAATGTAGTCAGTAATGCTTCTGGTTTCTGAAAACACTACCCAAACATTCACCTCAGTTAGTTTGGTCTTCAGCATATCCCAGTACTAAAACACCAACATTTGAGATTTATTTTCATAAAATTTTTGGGTGAATCCTATTGAAATTAATACAGGTCTGACATGTAGTGAATGTACCCCATGGAAGGAACAGTTAGTTTGGTCTTCAGAATATCCCAGTACTAAAATACCAACATTTGAGATTTATTTTCGTAAAATTTTTGGGTGAATCCTATTGAAATTAATACAGGTCTGACATGTAGTGAATGTACCCCATGGAAGGAACAGCTCTGTGAGACTCAATATTGTCTTCTTATGCCTGTAACCTGCCCCTGTAAATTCTTAACTCCCTGAATTCTTCTGGAATTTAACTGGAATCAAAATCTATCATATTGGCTCTTTCTTACAATTGCTTTCATCACATTTGTTTTCGCCACTGTAGATCCTAGAGGAAATGTGGTTAATATCCAGGAATGTTGGGCTTCTGTTAACCACCAAGTACAGCTGAAGGAGAAATATTAGATCCAACACTAGCAGGCCTGAGGATCAATGAGTATTGTCTTCCTGCTTTGTAATTGAGTCTAGAAATAGCCTTAATAAAATAGTCTTCTGTCCTTTGGTTTTATTTAGAAGGTATAATTAAGACATAGGTTCAAATTCCTAAAATATATATATACGTGTGTGTGTGTGTGTGTGTGTGCGCGCGTGCGCGCGCACACGCGCACATGTGTGTTTACCTATTTATTTATATGTATCTATCAAACATACACATATTATTTATATAGTCGGTGGTTTAGAATATAAGTTGAACTTACTCCACATTCTTTGTCCAGTCAGGAGGGTTACTCATGGTCATAAACACACAGTTCGTCAAAATGGTGCACATAATGAGCATGCTGAATAATGTGGGTTATTGTTAAGGAACACACACAAGAAATTCAAATCCATGTATTATATTATATAAATTAACATTGAATACCTCAAACTACAGTTTAGCTAGAACAGAGTGACAGATAAACTGTGGGCAAGTCATCTAATCTCCTTAAATTTCAGTTTTGTCATCATTAAAATGTGGGTAATAATATCACCCTTACAGAATAGGGGTATCGATTAAATAAGATCAGGTACTAGAAAGCTTTATGTAAGTACAAAGTGTTGTTTTTGCTACTATTATGATATCAATATATTTACCACCCAGACAATTTTAGTGAGAAAACTGTGTGCAATCTTGGAGTCATGCAATTTTTGAGCAGAGAGTATTGATTTAAACTAATACAGGTGATTAAAATAGTAAATTGTTGAGGAAAGCACATATTTGCAATATGGCAATTTTAAAAATATATGTTATACAATGTAGTTCACAATATTATTTTAAAAATCATGTACAAAAGTGCAGCATGCTGCTGGGTGTCAAGTTTCTCTATTTTGACTAAGTTCCTACAAGTGCAACAGCATTGGATAAGGTTAAAAGTGAATATTCTTGAAGGCCTGGACTTAACATGATGTGAATATAATTAAATTCAACAGAAAGGTGGTATTGGGCAAGTCACTCAGCCTCTCTATGCCTCTGAATCTTCTTACGTCTCCAGCGACTGTTACACAATGGAGCTAATTTTTGTGTAGACCTTATAAGCTTAAGGTGCAGATGAAATAAGTTAATATGTGCAAAGTACTTGGAACAGGTCTGTATATTCATGGATATGATCTAAGTGTTAGCTAAAACAAATGACTAAGACATAATGGAATTATGGAGTTAAAAGAAACCTAGGAAAGCAACTAATCTAATCACTGTATTTTAGAAATCAAAGAAATAAGGGCTAAGCCCTAGAGAAATTAGATAGCACGGCCAAGGACTAGAACACAGGTTTCCTGTCCTCACATCCAATATTATTTCCACCACAATTCATTGGCACAATTTTTTTCTGTAAGTAAAAAAGAAAGTTTTCATCAAATGACCACATGATGGCACTAGGAACACAAACTAGGATAAGGAAATCTCCATAAATGTAAAAATGCTTAACATAGGATTTTTTAATATTTCAAATCTTTTAATTTTAGTAATGGCATATTTATGCCACTAAGGAATCTCTTGCTGTCAGTTTAAAAACAGAACAGCCTTTTAAATTTAGGAACCCTTTTTTTTTTAAAAAAAAAAAAGAAAGGTAGTTTGAGTTCATGATCATTACAAAAGTATCTCTGTATTTACTAATGCCAAAGCCATTAAATGAGACATAATCAGATATGAAGTTTTTCCAATGAATATGAACAGATGAATTTAGTTGCAATGTTTTTTTGTTGTTGTTTTTTTAACACCAATGGGAATCACAAAGCCAAATCACTACAGACCATTTGGAAATATATATCTAAACTCAGCTTGTTTCATTAACTTCTTGTTCTGCATGACAGAATCATAATACAATAACTTAAATATGAAATTCAGCCAATATTCCAATACTTTCTTCACAGATTTCATTAGGAAAGTTCCAGAGTTAGTTAAGTAGTAGACAAAGCCCTCTGACATTCTCTCATGGAAAATATGCTTAAAGGTATATTCTAAGTACCCTAAATGCGTGATACTATAGCTACGTCTAAACTTGGTTCTGGGAGTAGATTCCTCTGTTATTACATCATTATTCACTGTGAATTCTAGATAATCACAAACTTTGTACAAGACAGTAAAGATAAATATGCTTATCTTATACTAGATTTATAGGACTCAATGCACGCAAGTAATTTTATAAAGATACATATAATGTTAAAAACTTTTATATATAATGCATTTGAGATATATTTAATATACACATAATATTTACATAATGTTAAAGTCTGTAATTTTCAGTGACATCTATGTGACGAATAAACTTTAAGAATAAAGTTTATAGTGACAAAAGGAGGTATGAATTGAGAGTGATAATCTGGACATTTCCCAACTTAATTTTATATTTAGCTACAAAGCACTTATAGATGATATACAAATAATTAACATCAATCACTTGAAAAGGATATGAATGTACCAAAATCTTAATAGCTATTTTCCTAAGAGGATTGAAGGGAGTTAAAATGTACAGGGCAGAGGTGGCACTGAACCGGAAGATGGCCTTCCCTTTATTCAATACTATAAACGTCTGTAAGATAGGAACACAACATAGAAGTATAAAAGTATAAACCATTTAAACTCTACTGCCTAATTTCTGTTATTTGTCATAAGGAATCATTCTTATTTTGCAATTTTTGATGTGCACCATGAAGACAAATTGTCACTGGATCTCTTTTTAACTAGAGAGGACATCTGATGTATAACTTACCTTTTACCTGGTACTTACCTGCAATTTCATCATGCATAAGACATTTGACCAAGACAATTTATTTATTTTCTTAATATTTGAAACATCTGAGTTAAACAAATGTCCTAAATAGGTGCTTATTTCATCTTATTCTAAAAGTCCTAAAACATTACATTCCTTTTATAAGCATTACAGCTTTCCCAATTCTATTGTATTGAAAATTAATCCTATGGAATGTAAAATTTGTCAATAAAACTAATATTTGATAAAATAACTATTCTTTTATCATTTGTTCTTATAAAATAAACATTATCACTCTATTTGTAATAGGAAATAAGAACAGCCACCATCAAACCCACTCTTGGAATAGATGGATATAATCCAATAATTGATTTTTTGAGGTCAAGTTCCCTGGAGAGTATCTGTTGATCAGAAGTGCTAAATTCTGTACTGGGATTTCTGAGTTAGCTGACACACTGAATTCTAATCCCAATTGACTGCCTATCTCCTGTAGTGCTTTCTTAGCACAGAGGAAAACCTTAAAGCCCCTGCAGAAACTAGAATTCATGAATGTGAATGAAATTGCATTCTAAAAATTAGTTATCTTTAAGAGCAATTAGCAGTGTGAAAAGGAAAAAATCAGCAACATACAATAATAGCATATGAAAATTCTAACTCAGAAATTTGCTTATAATCCAAAAGAGCCGAGGAGTGGGGAAGAGCCATTTTCTCTGGGAAGAATATATTTTGGGAAGGGGACCTCAAACTTCTTAAATTAAAATTCACCCATTCTTCAAAAGTTTTTTGTTTTTGCCTCAGAATGCATATCCATATAGATAACATTATGACATAGCAAGCATTAATTTTATGTTTACTTTCTACTAAGAATCTCTGATAAGAGTTTATTCTCTCCTTTAGTCTTTGGGTCATTAATAGATTTCTCATTTCTTTTCCCCTTTACCTTCAGGGCTTCCTAAATTCAAGTAATCACTCCAAAACATTTATCATTGACCCTTCAATAACACAGGGGTTAGAGGCACTGACCTCTGTACAGTAAAAAAATCTGCCTATAATTTTAACTCCCCAAAACTTAATAGCCTGATGGTGACTTGGAAGCCTTGCCAGTAATATAAAGTCAATTAACATGTATTTTGCAAGTTATATGTATCATGTACTGTATCCTTACCACAGAGTAGAAAAAATATTAAGAAAATCATAAGAGAAAATACATTTGCAGCATGTATTGAAAAAATTTGCATATTAGTGGATCCATGCAGTTCAAAACCCATGTTGTTCAAGGGTCAACTGTATGGAGTTGGTGTTTCCAAACAGCATTTCCTTTATGGTATGGTTAAAAGTGCCCAGAATCAAGGCTGAGAAATTATGGTCTCCCAATTAGTGCTGGTCTGCCTGCAAGTTATTTTTGGTCTGTGACAAGATATTCAGAGTAAGTATTTAGAAACTTTTCAGACAATTTGACAAACTATATTTGTTGACGGTCATAATGAAAAAGAGGACTCTTTGGTGGGCGTGTTTTGCAGTTTTCTAGAAATTCATCATTTTGTATTTTATAGAAGAATGGTGACCTCACCTTCACAACAGAGAGTTTGAGAAGCATTTATCTAAGTATATCTTTGACTCCATATATCATCTTGCATCTTTGAAGCACGAGTTCAGAATACAACGAAAACTGTATACCAAGTCCATTGTAGGAGGGGAGAGTTTCACCTGTGCCTACTAAAGGAGCAATCACCTCTATCTACAATACTTAGTCTCCTTTTTCCCTGATTCATTCAGTGTTCCTGTCCCTAAATGACATTGTGAGATTGCTGTAAAACATGAACAGAATTGTGCAATGCACATGCTTTCACCTTAGGAAGTACATGCATGCGAGGACACAGAAAGGCCCAAGTGAGCTAACTGAGGACTGAACATGGTCCACCTTGCCAACCTACTGCATATGCTTCCTTTCCCCAAATATATGCCAAGTAAAACCTAACAGAACTATTGGGGCTCAAAATGGAAGAGCCAGGAAAATATAACTAGAATATATATTTTAAAAATAAGCATTTCCTTATTTCAAATAATATAGGTTAATTCTGAAATAGATATTAGTGATTCAAAGAGATAATGGAGAAGAAGTTACAGTTCATAGGAGGCCTAAACCATGGGCTTGAGGGGGAGTGGGATGATGATGGTACTGACTGTAGCTCAGTGGATGAGGAACATTACCCAGCTCACCCTAAAATGATGGCACCACACACAGAAGACCTGGCAGGTAAAAAGTCATCTCTCCTTTTATAGACAAACCAAGAAAAATAGGTAAATTCCCCTGGTAATCAACAGCTTAAGAGTCTATAGAGCAAGGTTAGGAAAATATGAGTAGGATTTGTTTTCATTTATGGCATTATTAAGAGAGCGGGCTCTGGAGTTAGATGTCTGGTTCAAAATCTGGCTCTGCTGCCTTCCCGAAGTGAGATCCTAGACAAGCTGACTTTCCGGTGACTCATTTGGCTGTTTTGAAAAATGAGATTAAGTGTCTATGATGCTCATAAAGGTGTCAGGATGCTAGTTTAGTAGAGATTCTGATGCCTAGTATTCTGTACTTCCCATCAATAATTCAGGTGGTTCTGGATTTGCAGGGCTGTGTATCTGTCTTAATTAACTAGTAAGTTTTAAGACTCCCAGTTATCAATGATTATGTTCTATAGATGGATTAAAATCTTTCCTCTTGATTTAAATACAGAGTAAATAAAGAAGCGGCTATATTGTAATTGGTAGGAACTGCTATTTATGAATTTGTACGTGTTATTAGAAAGTGATTTGTTTATATTTTTTTCCAAGATGAACATTGAATTTAACAAGCTATAGTGTTCCAGTCTCTTTTTCTAAAGATGTTCTCTATTTTAAATTGTTTTCCAATCTAGGGGCCATGTTCCTGAAAGTAAATAGTTTAAATCTAAGGACCAACTTCACATTTATCTAAACATTACTGAAAAATTACCAAACAACTGAACTGATTCCAAATTTAATGCATTTGCCTGCTCTTGACATAAATGTAGTGGCAAAAGCTGTAAGTAAGAGAGGCAGGTTAGCAATGATATGAATGGTAGAAAAATGCAAAACATACCATTGGCTTTTTAAATGTGTGCCTTAGCCTCAAATTTTAAAACCTCAAATTTTACAATTTTCAACTTGTACATACATTGAATTCCAAAAATGTATTTGGAAGTCAATTGTTCAGCAGTTTGAACATATTTTCCCTAGCGGAATCCTGGGTTGGGCTGCAAGGTACACCCCCCTTCCCTTGGTATTGCTCTGGCATTGGACCTAGGAGCATTTCCTTGCTCTAGCTTCTGCTGGAAGGGGGATCAACTTTTTTCCAGCTCCAGGCTGCTGGCTTGAGAAGAGGTTCCAGGATTAAGAACCTGTGGTAGGAGAGAGAGTTCAGAGGTTTGGGTATAAAGAACTGTAGAGAAAGTCAGGAAATTCCCATTATTACCTATCTCTGGGTGGCCTTTCTCATTCTGGGCCAATTCCATAGCATCTAATTCTATTCTTTCCCTGTGGGCTCTCTAAACTGTCTTACCCACTACCCTGCCTGCTTGTTACAACCTGTGGATTCAGGCCAAGATTTCCCTCCTTTTCTGTCTCACTGAGGGGTGGAAAGCTTTCCCACAGGTGCTCCATCTGACTCTGAAGTGAGCATACAAGATTAAAAAATAATTTTTCTCCTCTGGTCTCATTTTATTTTTCCCTTTAGACTAGGGATAATCAACCTAAAGAGCAACATGTGAAACCTGCCCGCCTGGAGCCCACCAAGCTTTAGTATACAAGCTTTACCTACTTACACATGTGGACCTGAAGCCAGCAATCACAAAACAAAATGCTCATAGAGGCTAGGTGGCAAGAGGTAGCTGCCAACTTTTGGTATGTTAATCAATGACACCAGGTATTATAAAAGAAATCCTAACTATGCATGATTATGCATATGTCTGTGTGCACATTTGTGTATGCATGAGTGTGTATGTATAATCTCCAGATTTATAAATCTTGGAAAGTAATTCAAATTTTTAAACACCATTGCATAAGTCAACAAAACATGTCTGTGAGCTTGATGTCTCACAGTTCCATCCCCTGCTCCCATGCTTTAAGCTTCTGCAAATAAGAATTGGTCCCCTGAGAGAAGTGTGTGAAGTTGCTGTCCCTGGCCTGTAGCTGGGTGAATAGTGGGGGTGGGGCCAGCGCAGGTGATGATCCTATAGGAGGTGCCTGCCTGAGTTCTCATCAGCCAGGGGTTTGGATGCCTCTGTCCCTACTTCAGAGAGAAGAACTATAACCACAGGTGAAATCTGGGGATCAAATATTCCTTAGCGCTGGATCTTATTCCACACCATCGGTGTGGTACGCCATTACTTGCTCAATTAGTTTTTCATTAAATAGAAAAAACTAATTTGAGGCCCAGTTTTGTTGCAGACTTGCGTGAGAACTTTGAGCAAATTATTCTATGTCGATTTCTACATTTGAATAGAGAAGATTATAATAGCATTAACCTCAGGCTTCTTTTGAGGATGAAATGAAATAAACACGTATGCCCTTAAATTCTAAAGTGCCACATAAATACAGGAATTAAAAGATTAAAAATGTGTGCCTGTCTGCTTCTCAAATATATATACGAATGCTTATGTTTCAGAATGTGATGCCAATTTTCACATCGGAACTTTCCTGTTCAGTAACTTTCCTCCCAAATTTCATCTTCAGAAAATAATGTCATTAGCTTGCTCCTATCTGATACTTAAACATCATACCTCCAAAATCCATTATTCTCCATCTTCGTTGTAAAAAATCTAGACCGAGTATCCAGAAAGTCTCCTAACTTGACCTTTGAAAATATAAAGTGGACTGTGTCACTCCTTTACCCAAAATCTGATCATTTATTTTGCCCTAAAACTTCAAACTCTTTAAGATGTACTAAAAGGGGCCTTTAATGTAGACTCAGGCCCATCTCTCCAACTTCACCTTATTCTCTTCTTATTTATTGCAGTCCAGCTACATTGCAGGTCTTTCTCTGGAAGATTCTTCTCTCCCTTCTCCTTTCGATCCTTCAGAGCCCAATTTAAATGGCATTTCTTTACAGAGGCACACAATTGAAGTTTTCTGAATCTGTCCTCGTTGAAAAAAAGGTGCTTATCACACCACTAGAATCTGTTGTGGAAAATGTAATTTTCTAATTATTTTTAGAAGCTGATCCAGATCTACTGAGTCTCAGATTTTACAAAAGCAGCGGACGCTTCCGGTAGAGCAGAAATAGTAAAGCGACTAGTCAGCGTTGTGAGATACTGACAGCCTAGGAGAGAAGGAGTTCAAGTAGCAAAGTGGCATGAGTAGAAGGGCAGGAAGAGCAGTGACAGGTTTATTTAGATTCTGTCACTGACTTCTCTTTTCAATTGGCATCATGAGTACAACCACTGCAGACCTGAAGTAGCATGGCCACAGGCCATGGAAGCTGACAGATCTGGTTTTAAATCTAGTCTGTTACTTAATAGCTTTGTGCTCTTAAGCAAACTATTTCACCTGTTTCATTATTTTTAAATAACAACAAGAGCTATTTTGGAGCTATTTTGAAAGGATGCGTGGATTAAACAAGAACTGAAAATATCCTGATACATAGTGGCTAGAGGAGAGAGCTATTGCTTTTGCCTGCCGACCATACCTTCTTTAACAGTCCCTGTCTCTTCCTTTCAGAAAAAGCCTCTGCCCCATTTTCTCAGATGGCTTAAGGACCCACCCTTTGGTAACAGAGGTCAACAAGTGACACTGCTCTGGCCAATGAGACCATCACATACCCTGGCTCCAGTGATCAGTTCAGAGGAGGCCATGTGATCTACTTAGAACATATCCCAGGACCTTAGCTAAAGCTTTTGGAAAAACAAATGACCTCTTTTTCTTGGGTTTACTAGCTGTAGTATGTTACTTTAGTGCTATTGGTGTCTATTTTTGTCATTTTGTGGGAAGGAACAGCGTAGCTAACATAGGTGACATGTTAGAGCCAAAAATGGAAAAGGATTATTTCCTGAAGGTGTAATTTTAGTTGCTAGGTGCTTTGATTTTAAAACTAGATGCACTCTACACTTTCTTTTTTATTTATTTATTTATTTATTTATTTATTTATTTATTTATTTATTTATTTAACTAGTTTCTGTTGGACTTTAGCCATTTTCCATCGAAAGCTCTCTTTCTAATACAGCAGGTACTCAAAGCTAACCATTATTGTATTACCAACATCACTACCTTGGGTTTGTTTCTGGAACAGACTGAGAAATGACAAAGCAAGGGGCTTAAGGAAGAAATAATAGGTGGGGAAGACAAAGATTTGGAGGTCAACCATGCTGTCTTGGATGTGGGAGAGTCTGGGTGACTGGGAATTCTAGAGGAGCTAATAATATGCAAAGAAAAACTGTGAAGTGGGCACTGTCCATATGTCTTTTCATGGCATCCTAAGCTTTTGAATACTATCTACTTTTCTGATTTTCCATTAAATTACTTTTGCAAGAAAACGTCCCTAATCCTAATTACAAACAGAGCAAATAACTTTCTCCTTAATATAACAACTAAAAACTCCTGTGGCAATGACAGATGAGGCATGAATTAAAAATATAAAATTCAGGGATGACTCTTCATGCAGCCCCAAATAAGAGGGAGTATGCATCTTTTTCAAAAGAGCTGATGAAAAGGGAGAATAAGTTGTTTTTAATTGGCCCATGAGACAATCAAGTAAAGAGTACATTTTTAAAAGGATATATTTCTACATTTCACAATGAACAAACTTATCCATTTTCACTACAGATCTAAAATATTTTATTTCCAGTACACTGTCACACTATCAAAAGGATATGTCCTTCCATGGTACTAATGAGTCATCTGTAATTTTAAGAATATGAGACGAGAGAAGTTTTCTGTAACAAAGAGTGGGTGAAGAATTTGAATGTATAGCCAATGGTACAAAATCAATCCAAGCTATGAAAGGCAACTGTGGGGACAAAAATCCCATATGCGGAAAAAACAGTGTGTTCTCAGCTAAATTATGGCTTGCCACACAACTAAAGTAAATAGACAAGCAAAAGGAAACCAATCTGGAATGATGTTCTGAAGACAATTGGACCAGAGCTCACATGATATGGGAACTCTATCTCAGTGTTCTGATAGCACTATTCTGTTTCTAAGCTCTTATTATGGACTTCTGAAAGCTGAAAATACCTACGGAGGCTGGAAAAGTCCTAATGCCTCCATGCACCAGGAACGTTCATGAGATGGTTGCAACTATTTCTCATTACTACAGTATCACTCACCGTGGATTAAACTACTTTAATAACTTTAGTAGAATTTTTAAACATTATATGATTTGAACATTTTAAACTGGGGTAGAAAAGATAAAAATATGTGGACATATGCCACCTGAAAATATATCACCAGCAGTGACATTTCCATAAGCTCACTGACATTGTTTTTGTAGATCACAGAGAACTCACTGTCATTTGTGTCGTTTCTATTTCTTACACATAAAACACCACTGTACTTTATTCTAAAGGATAACATAAAGAATATATTCTGCAACCATTTTTTTATAGTAGGCTTGCTTTGATTATTCCATATATCATTAAGAAACTAGAGCCTTTGTATATAGTTACAAATGACATGAATTAATGTACTTGGAGTAAAAACTCAGGGAAGTCACTGGCCTAACTGACATTTGCATATTCCATCTCATTCAGGCAATAACGTGCACATCACCAATACCAGTAATAGTGGGAAATCCCATCCTAAGAAGCACTTTCCCTTGTGGCATTTTCATGATTAGACCCTTCAACTACGCTGGAGTATCATGCCTGTGTATTGCATTGTCTTAATGAAGATCATGCTTCCAATCTCAGATACCCAAACCACTAAAATAAAATTAGTCATCAAATATTGAAAGAAATAGTCATTATTTAAAAACATTCTAATTTTGCTAAGCATTCCAACTTTAATCAGATCAAACTAATTCAGAATTTAAGATTTTCCTCAATACCAAAATTATCCAATTATAAAAAAATTTAAAACTAAAAAACAGTGTACAGGCAACTAGAAAAAGTTTTAAAATATGAAGACGCAGAAGGAAATTTCAAACACACACCTAATACAGAATGCTGTCCGCAGCATTCTATATTAGTTTATAAGGACTTAGGTCCTACAAAAAGTTTCATTTGCATTGCTGTTGAATGACTTACATTTGAAGACTTGCTTGATGTCAGTTCAATGTGAAAGCAATGGATGTGCCTTACCTTGGGGAAAACTCCTTCCTGATAACAATATTTTTCTTATCAGGTTGTTCTACTTGCACACTGCAATTTGTTCCAAATGCCAAAATGTTTTTCCTTCCTCCCACAATGTGCATTTGAAGATAAGGATAGAAATTGTTAATGGCAAGTTTGAATGTGAACCTAACAAAGTTTATAAGGGTTACATCGGCACAAGAATCTGGCTGACTTGTCATTCCATCAGAAGTGATCTTTCACATTCATTGTAAGATCCTTCTTTTAAGTATTTGAAAGGGTTTGCATAATTTTGTTTATAGCTGCCTTTATAGCCTTGTATATATGTGTAACATCACCCATAAACCAACTGTGGATGGTTTTGTTTTGGAGACATTCTCTTAAGACAACCTTCATTAGTCTGAAAACTCTTTAATTGAAAGGAAAAGATTGATCAGGTGATCTAGTTTTCACATGAAGTATCACTCCCCTTTCAACATGCATTCGTTTGGTCTTTCTGAAAGCTTCATTTATTGTTTTACAAGTAAGGACATAGAACATGAGCTAGGAGGCTAGATTTCACCCCTCTTTGATAAGGGAGTAGACTTTCACAAATTTTAGAAGGTGACTACTACCAGAGAAATGGGAGTTGGGTGTCTGGGGGTAGTAAAAGGCCTGCTGAGGGTCGAGCCCCCTAACCCATGATTAGAACATTCTTTGAATAGATTGGATATGTCCAATAGCTATGAATAAACTAGCATACCCTATGGAGTAAGTGAATTTCTCTCTAGAACACAGAAGACATTACTTCAATAATGAAGTAATTTTAAATAAGTTAAAATGTTCAAATAATTAGATTATTTGAATTTTTACTTTCCTTATATGAATGAACCCTCATAGTTTGCTTAATTTGGGCTTTAGCTTTGCAGATTACATATAAATTGTACTACAAAAAACTGATTTATTAATAAAATAAAACTTTTCTCCTAATTTGAAAGGAAGTTATAAAATGGATAATCTCTTACCTCCTAAGATTTGGTAATACTATATTAAAAAGCAAAGTTAAAGAAAAGAAATAAAATCTTTGGAAAATGATTCCTTATCTCTTCCATTACTGTGAAATAGGCAAACCAGTTTTTAAAAAGGAACAATTAAAAGAAAAAAATTAACATAGTGATAATCATTCTTTTGTGAGGTTTTTATCTCTGAAATTATAGTGATAAGAAGTAATTTACAAAACTGTCTCAAATCTACATATTAAATTTTCCAAACTTAGGCATTTGTCAAGGAGTAACTTCATGTCGCCAAGAACTGTACCAGCAACAAGACTTTAAGGTATTATAAGGTCCATGTCTAAGTAAAAACTTTCATTTGCTTAATTACAATCTTAGTGTCCTATCCTTTCACCAAGGGCACACAAATGCATTGTATCAAATAAAAAAGATAATAAACTGTTGCAAATTTACTAGTCGTAAATTCAATCTAAAATAAAAATAAAATATTTTTTTTTCTGTAGGCATTTCATCTTGGTTTGGTGAAATCATGTTCTTAATGAAAGGCTGGGTGTTTAATACAAGGCATTCATTTCAAGTATAGATACAAAAAAATGTAGGCATTCAAATACTGTTTATAGGTTCTCCAGAAAACTATATTTTTGTTAATTTTTACCAGTATAAATATATTGCTACCAAAAGACTGAGTATTTTTAAAATCGTAGTTTCTAAAGGAATGTTCCAGAAATTAATTTATGTGTTACATGTTAACATGATAGAGAAATTGAAAATCCTTATGGTGTTAAATTTTGTTCTATGAGAAATTTACAGTAATATTTCTGAAATCCTTATAACTTCTGATAATTTCAGGATTGTTGAGTGCAGAGAACACATAAAATTTTGTAGTAAATACAATCTCTGGGGAGAATATTTTAACTAATTCATTAAACTAGCTGTCTATAACTTACATTTATTTTTAGGTATCTGCCATGGTGCAATTGGGACAGTTGCATTTATTATGATATAATCAATTCATTTGTCACATATATGCATAAAACACATGCAAATATCTGTTATTTCTTAAACAGAAGGATACTTAAGACTTTGTGTTATTTCAGCCTGTGTTGGTGCTATAACAGTCCCAGGTATGCAGTAGGCAATTAGCAGCAAAATATGCCTGATAATAAACACTCACTTTTTTATTGATATAGTACGGGTCCAGGTCCTCCAGTGGTTCCGACACCATCTCTGGAGGGATGTCTCCATAAATAAAAGGAAGGTTCTTTCCAGCTTCCAAGTCACTATTTGGCTTTGGGCCATTTTCATCATCATCTTTCCTGTCTGGTTTTGGATTCTTAGCCTTTTCTTCTGCAATGCGCCTTTCAATAGCTGCAAGAGATTCTCTGGTGAAGAAGTTGAAGCTGTCAGGTCCTGGTGGTACAAGCACTGTTTGCTCCATCTTGTCATCCTGCACATTTTAATTACCATTTACTCTGCATATGAAAATCCTAGAAAAAAAGAATACTGATATTTTAGGGGATTAAAAAGAAGACTTAGTGTTTATAAACTTTTGTCATAGACTATGATGAGAGGCTTAACATTTTTGTTTCCAATTAAATTGAAATGTAATTCACTAAATATAAATTTATTTTGTAGTAAGACCATTTAACATGAGATGTACCCTTTTAACAATTTTTAAATGTGGAAGACAGTACTACTAAATACAGGCATGGAATTGTACAGCAGATCTCTAGAACTTAATTCACCCTGAATAACTGAAACTTTATACCCACCGAATAGTAACTCCCCATTTCCCTCTGTCCCAGTCCCTGACAACCACCGTTCTACTTTTTGCTTCTATGAGTTTGGCTTTAACAAACATGGTTTCTATCTTGGGTTTTGTTATGTGTCCCATGTGTATTCATTCTTGTGCTTTGCAGATACAGGAACTGTGCCATAAGTTAAGAAAGTGGTTCAAGTCTAGCCTTAATTAAAGTACATTAGGCTAAATAACACCATGTCCCTAATGGGCTATTTATTCTGTGAGCCACCAGAAGATGGGGATGTAGTCCCATAGAGACAATGGTTAGCTCATCCACAGGACGAAATGGAAGGGGAGCTGTCTCTGAGAGGATATAAAGTTCAATCCTCTACTCTTGTCAAGTGGCTCCTGACCAAGGTGATCAGAACAGTTTGCTGCAGCCAACCTTAATGACCAATCAGACAGTCCCTGCTGTCCTGATTGGGTTTCTGTTTATACTGAGAATGAGATAACTAGAACTGTGACCTGCTCAAGTCATTAGCCATGCTGGTGTTGGCTTGCTTGAACACATACAGAAAGAGACATTGCAAGTTTGGACAAATGCCACTGAAATGACTAAGAATGAGATAAAGACTAGACTGGAAAGACATTACTAGATTGGGCTGCGGGTGGGAGAAGATAGCTAAAGATGCAAGAGGCAGCAGGATTCTCCAATTCCAGGGAAAAAAAATTACCAGAAAGAGCACAAGGTGACATGAGCTCAAAGGGGACTGAAGTGTTTGTCTTCACTAAAGCAATAATAATATTCTTGCTGATTCTATAGTACTATTGTGCTAAACATATTATGAGAACCTGAGGCAAAACTCTCAACTTCATATAGCAGAGTCAGACCTGATCTGATGCCAGAGTCCAAATCCCAGATGTATTGTTTTAAGGCTTATTTAATATAAGCTCAAATTTCACAGATAATTCTGAGCCAAAACTTCCCAGAGCCTAAGCTACTGCTTGGCCACAGTTTTATTTGGACACTGCATTAACTCATTAAGGTCAGCGAGCTCTGATACAATTAACTGTAGCTTTGGTGTCCATAAATTGTAGTAATAAATTTCAGTGAAGGGGGTTCCCATTGCCGTGCGGTTTGTGACTGCATTTTTCAGTGGCTGAGCAGAACAAAGTGGGGATTCAAGTTAAAATTTGTACTCTCAGTATACTGAGTTACCTAACAAACCTTCCAGAGGTTCTTAAAATCTACCTGCAGTCCCTGGAAGAATAGGAAAATTATATCAGTATATTTAAATCAATGCAAACTCTATTTATCCCATAAGGCATCAGGACAATAATGGCATTTATTTATTTGGAAATAAAAGTTTAGGAATAACAAATAATTTACATTTTCTCATAAGGGAAGTATTATGGCATAGCTGTATGTATATACTTTAAATTATTTAGTTTTTTGATGGAAAATGTGTGTAAATGATGTAAATTCAAAACATTTAACAAAAAATACAGTGTGAATTTTCCATTCACCTTGTTGCCCAGCACTCAATTCCCTTTCCCAGAGGTTACCATTGTTAACTGTCTCCATGTATTTTTCCAGGTATGTAATAGGTATACACTATTCACATGAGTGCATGTATACTTACACATACACACATACACTCTTGTTTAAAACACATACACATTGTATCTTACTGTACAAACTGTTCTACACCCTGCATTTTGCACTTAAAATATATATATTAGAGTTCATGCTTTGTCAATTTTTATAGATTCAACTTTTCATCAGCTACATGGTTTTCCATTGTTTCCATGTACCATAATAAGACTGCAAGTAATATATTTTGCACACATACTTTCATATACGTACACATAGATATATTTATGGTATTAATTTCTAAAGCTGCACTTGGCTGTGTTAAAAGGGAATCTTTAATTTTGATGTACTTTCATAGTTACTCTCTATAAAGTTTGCACCAAATGATTCTCATGACAGCAATGTAAAACAGTGCCTGTTCATCTACATCCTCACTACATAATGTGTTACCATATTTTCAACATTTCTAATCTGATTGGGCAAAAAGGAGGTCACATTATAGTTTTAATTAGCATTTATTTTTCTATGAGAAAAGTTGAGCTTTTTCTTATGCTTAAGAGCTACTTTTTATTTTCTTTTCTGTGACTGTGTATTTAAAGAACAGTCCGTGTTCTAATTTTCTTTTCCTTTTTGATCTATAGCACTTGTTAAGATATGGCATAAACTATTTCATTTTGTGATGTGGAGCCTTTTTTAAAAAGTATGTTTTATTTTTAATTTATGATGTTTCTGTTACAGATTTTTAAAAAATTAGTTAAAAATTTTAAAATGTTAATGTAATAATCTAACTCCAACTCTTCTTTGGTTTCTAGATTATGTGCCATGCTTATGAAAGTGTGCATGTCCCTGGAGAGGTGGAGGGACATACTATATATCATGCTTTTTTGCACTTTTAGTACTTTATGGTTTAATTTTTTAAAATTAAATTTGTTATCTACTTGGAATTTATTTTCTATGTAAACTGAGGTAGAGATGCATTGTTTTCTAGTTCTTCCAACACTAATTACTGAATAGATAACTTTTCTCCACCAATACACAATACTACCTTCACAGTATGTTAAAAATATAAATATATATTTATTTATACAAACCCCAAAGTCAGCAACAAAGTAATTCTACATGTGTTTTCAACAAAGTCAAGATAAAAACAACATTCCTATTTAAAATTTTTCTGGAGGTTCATAGGAATCCAATTAGGTATAAGAAATATTACAATTTTTAATATAAAAACAAAAAATAAAATTATAATTATTTCTGTATCATAGGATTGTATGCACATGAAACTCAATAGAAACATTTGAATGATTCTTCCAAATAGTAAGCCAATTAAGGCATCTGAGTTGAAAAGTAACATAAAAAAAAGAAAATGAATAGATTTTCTTTATAAGAATGAAACACGTTTAAAAATACAATGGAAGAAAAGAGAAGCTTTCTCACTAACATTAGAAGCAAGGTAAGGATTCCTCTCACTTACCACTCTTTATCAATATCATACTGAAAGTCCTAATTAATGCAATAGGATAAGAAAAGGAAATAAAATGTATGCATATTGAGAAGTAAAAAATAACAATGTCTTTATAGATGATGACATAATTGTCTATGTCAAAAATTTAAAAGAATTAACAAAAAACTCCTAGAACTAATAAGCAATTTTAGCAAGGTTGCAGGATACAACATTACTATAAAAAAGTCAATCACTTTTCTATATACAAAAAATGAACATGGAATGTGAAATTAAAAACACAAAACCATTTATATTAGCATGCCCCCAAATTAAATACTTAGGTATACATCTAAGGCATTATGTGCAAGGTCTATATGATGAAAATTATAAAACTGAAAAAAATTAAATAAGAACTATATAAATGGAGAGATAGTCTCTGTTCAATATTAATGAGATATAAGATCTTCCCAACTTGGTATCTAATCTGAACTATTGATCAATACAACCTCAATCAAAATCCCAGCAATTAATTTTGTGGATATGAACAAAGTGATTCTAAAATTTATATGAAGAAACAAAAGACCCAGAGGAGCCAACACAAATATTGAAGGAGAACAAAGTTGGATGACTGATGCTACCCAACTTCAAAACTCACTATAAAACTATAGTTATCAAGACAGTGTGGTATAACATTAGCAAAAGAAAAGACAAACAGATCAACAGAACAGAATAGATAGAACAGAAATGGACCCATATAAATATAGTCAACTGATCCTTTGCAAAGGGGCAAAGGCAACAAAATGGATCAAATATTGCATTTTCCAATAAATGGTGCTGGAACAACTAGAGATCCACATGTGAAAAAAAAAAGAAAAAAGAAAAAAGAAAGAAAAAACCTAGACACAGATTCTACGGCCTTCACAACAATTAATTCAAAATGGATCACAGACCTAAATGTAAAATGTAAAACTATAAAACTCCTAGAAGATTAATTAGGATAAAATTTAGGTGACCTTAGTTTGACAATGAATTCTTAGATAAAAACAATCCATTAAAGGCATAATTGATAAGCTAGACTTAATGAAAATTAAAAACATCTGCCCTGTGAAAGATACTATTAAGAGAATGAAAAGATAAGCCACAGAAAATATTCGCAAAAGGCAAAGCTGATAAAGTATTGTTATCTAAAATATACAGAGAACTCTTAAAATGCAACAACAACAAAAAAAGCAACTTGATTTAAAAAGTGGGTGGAAGCCCTTAATAGACACCCACTTCAAAAAAGATATACACATTGCCAGTAAGCATATAAAAAGATGGGCCTTATCACATGTCATCAGGGAAATGCAAATTAAAACAACAATGAGATACCACCACATTTAATAGAATGGCCACAATCCAGAACACAGACAACACTGTGTGCCCACAAAAAATGTGGAACAACAGGAACTCAATTCATTGCTACTAGGAATGGAATACAGCCACTGAATGGTAGAGCCACTTTTGAAGACAGTTTGGCAATTTCTTAGAAAACAAAACTTACTCTTACCATATGATTCAGCAGGTGCCCTCCTTGGTATTTACCCAAATGAGTTTAATATGTATGTTTACACAAAAACCTGCAGCTTTATTCATAACTGTCAAAACTTGGAAGCAAACAAAATGTCATTCAGTAGGTAAATAGATAAAAAACTGTGGTACATCCAGACAATGGGATATTACTTAATGCTAAAAAGAAATGAACCAGCAAGTTTTAAAGCAGCACGGAAGAAACTTAAATGAATATTACTAAGTGGAAGAAGCCAATCAATCAGAAAAGGCCACAGAGTGTATGATTTCAACTATATAACATCATAAAAATGGCAAAACTATGGAGGCAATAAAAAGATCAGTGGTTTTCAGGGGTTAGTCGGGAGGGAAGGATGAATAGGTGAAGCACAGTGGCTTTTTAGGGCGAGGAAACATTACTGTACAATACTACAATGGTGGATACATGCCATACATTTGTCCAAACCCATAGAATGTTTAACAGCAAGAGTAACCTGAATGTAAATTAGGGACTTCAGGTGATAATGATGTGTCATTGTATGTTCTTCAATTGTAACAAATGTACCACTCTGGGTGTGATGTTGATGGTGGACTATGCTTTTGTGGGACCTAGACATATAGAGAAACTATGTAATTCCTGTTCAATTCTACTGTGAACCTAAAAAAGTCTATTTAAAAGGGAAAAAATACAATTAATGAAAAATTTCATAAGTAAATATTTTTTTAAACTTTTGAATAAAATGAAAAGAAATAGAAATGGAAGAAAAGGCATATCCTATTCTGGAAGAGCAAAACAATATAATAAAGATATAATAGAATGTCCATAAATCAATCAGTAATTTAAATGCAGCCCCCTCCAATAACAAGAAATTTTAGAACTACACAAACTTATTTGAAAATTCTTAATGAAAAACTAAAACAACAAAAATAAACAGAAAATTCTTACAAGAAACTTTGGTTTTGAATTCCTCTTTATTGTAAGAGCTGTGTAAGTCAAAGTGTTTAAAATTTACAAATGATAGATTTTTTTCCCACTAATTTATTTGTTTAATTTTATTGCATTATAATCCAATAATGCAGTTTATACTATTTCTGTTGTTAATTCTCTTCTGTCCTAATTGAGGTAGTTTTTCAAGTGACTTCCAAGAACACAGAAAAGAAGCTTATTCTTTGTTTCAAAGCTATGGAGTTCAGTATATCTCACTCAATTCAATTTACCTTCATTCTTGTCTTATTCAGACATTTTATACTGCACATATTTTTGTTCTATTTGTTCTATTACGAGTTGAGAGAGATGAATTAAAGTCTATTTTCAATGTATTTCTACTTATTTTTGTGGATCCTATAATTTTAGTTCTATGAATTTTAATGTTGTTATTTAGAGTATGATATTACTTATGATCATATCTTTGGAGTGAACTGAACACTTTACTAAGTTAAATAGCATTTGTCTCAGTTTAATGTCTTTGCCTCTGAAGACAAATTTGTCTGATATTATAAAATTACTCCTCCTTCTTTCTTGTTTGCATTTATCTGGTATGTTTTCTCCCATTCATTTGGTTTCATCCTTTTTATTTCACTGCCTTAGTACTTTCATTAATATGTATATGTTCCAATTTTATATAGAGATATATATTTAAATTTATATGATTTGGCCAATCTGTGCCTATCAAAGGGTGTCACATTGGAGATCACTGTTCATGAAATTATGTAGATGGAACAGAAACAGTTTACTAAAAGCCTTCCTTGTCTCCAGAAATAGTCCATTTGAGAAATGCCCTCTGGGTGTATCTTCTTGATACCCAGCTATCAGTGCCAACCAGAAAAATAAACAACCAGAAGATAGAAGAGAAGGATTTTACACTGACAAATATGATCACTTCAAATATATCATACATTATAAATTAATTCAGATACTGAAATTACATTTATATGTGAGCAATTTAACCCATATTATAATGATATTGTACTGAGGTTAATAAAAATATTTCTTTAACTCTAAGTAGACCTTATATTCAAACAGTATTAAAAATAAACTTTATATTGCATTAATTATAAGAATCAAAACATTTAAAAAATAACCTCTCCTATAAGTTTACTTGAGGAATTTCTATAAACTGTCAAATAAAGTTAATATTAATATTTTGCTAGTAATATTATGAAAAACACTCTAAATTATATTTGGAATCTGTAGATATTTTGCTAAAAATAGAGAAATAAATCACGAGCTTTCCATTTACACTTGAAAAAGAACTTCACTCTTCAGTATAAAAAGTTGTAACTGTATACTTTAGGGTTCTAATTTATGAAACAATACCTTACCAGATATGGAAGGCAAGAACCTCACAGAGTCTCTGTTTTTTTGGCTTATACCTTTGTCTTTACATGAGAACATTTAAATATGTCTTTGGATTGATAGAGGAGCCCAAACTTCTTTTCCAAAGAGATAAGATAGCATAACTTTCTTGATGTTGAAGACTTCAGAGACAATATAAAATGAATATGAATATGCATTTAGACCAAATAAAAAAGAGAGCTGAGAGAGAGAGAGAGAGAGAGAGAGAGAGAGAAGAACTAAGTCACAACAGCTAGAAACAAACAAACAAAAACATAACTGGAAGTATATGTTAACAGCGAATCTGAAAGAATAAAATTGTTTAATGTTGGGACTAAGTAGTATAGTGGGCAATAAAAAAAAAATGGAAGAATGACTTTTTAGGAAGACAAGCAAAATAAAATTGAAGCCAATTAGATAAGAACTCTTAAAGAAGATAAGAAAAACAATCAAAAAGAAAATAAATGGAAACCAGAGGCTGTGTGGGGTGGGGAAAAAGGTTTTAAAAAGGCAAAGTATAATTTGTGAGTGGAAAGAAAGAGTAAAGTAATAGCAATAGTATGACCAAAATTAATTAATGTGGGTGAAAGAATACAAGGGGAAAATTTATTAGAAGGTTCAAATAATATTAATAAAGGAAACACTACATTCTGGTGATATCAAACTGACATAAAAAAGGAGGGGCTAAATTAGTAGCATTAGAATTACCTTTTAGTAATACTACATATTCTTGGGGAGGGGGGACTTTGTAAGATCAAAAAGTTAATGATAATATTCTGCATCACTTCTAAGTCTTTCCTAATTCATTACACTTATTATTCTAAGAAATAATATATTTCTAATACTACTAGATGAGGTTTTTGTTTCTGGACATTTTATCTCTCTCTTTCCCATAAAAGAATACACATATATTACATGTTGGATTATAAGCATTTATAACAGCCAAAAGACTTTTGTACTGAGGTGGCTCAGACAGCTGAGCAATATGGTTTTGGTAACGCTCGTAGTGCAGTCAGAGGAAGCTTAACTCATGAGGTCTTAAATTCAGAAAGCTTTGGGCATCTGAGTTTTCCCACCCAAATAAACATATCTATAATAGCTCAAAATGAAGCATTTCCTATGCACTGTGGCATTTCACATGAAAGTCTTAAACATTATAAATGATTTGCACTGGAAGAAATTTGGCCTTTTATAAGTAAATTACTAGGCAACTTCTTTTGGGGAGTGCCTCTATTCACAAATACGTGGGCCTGACGGGTAGGTCTGCTTTACTCTGGAGTTTGGTTACCAGGCCCTTTTGTCTTTCTCACAAAACTACACTCTCCAAACAAACCTCTGTGAGGTTATAAGATGATACTTTGTTGCTTCTCTTTCTCAGTCCTCTGTTTAATTTTTCTCTTTGTTTAGAGTCTACATAAGAAAGATGGTGTGCTATAATATTTAAATGTTCTTTCTAAGAGACTTCCAATAGCCACAATTTTGCATTATGATGCTGTCATGGATTTAGGTGAGGAATAACATAATTGAGCTACTTTTCATGTTTTGTTTTGTTTTGGTTCAACAATGTTTTTAAATTCCATGTTGTTTTTAAAGCCTAAAAGTAATTCCCCCTCTCCAATCCCTGTACCCCACTCCCCAAAATGCGGAGACAATTTTCTCATCTTTTTCTCCAAGCTTCTACTGCTGTTACTATGATCTATTAGGATAACTGCTATTACTTTATGCCTTATCTGACCCTAGAAGAGATGCATAAGGGAAACAAATTCCACTGACCAATTGATGACTGAACTAAATATAGTTGTAGGCTTTCTCAGGTTGTAGCTTTTAAGTTTTTCCTTACAGACAAAAGTATATATGTAATCTTTAACATAAAAACATTTTGATGTTTATATGGAACAGGTTATTAAGAGTTTATGACACAGGTTTTCAGGCAGAGGAAACTTAGTTTGCCTCAACCTCTGTACTTCTGAAAAATTATAAATAAATTATTTTAAGAGAATCAGACAAAGATACGTAAATCATAAAATCAAGAAATAGCAAACATTGAAAGAAAAGTTAGAGATCATCTAATCCATCTCTCTCATTTAATAGAAAACAAAGTGAATCAAAGAAAATTCAACATCTCTGTTTAGAGTTTGTGTGTTTCCAATTTTCAAAATAAATATGTAATTTGTTCAGGATCACATAGCTTATTAATGGTATAAATGGAATCAGAACTTTTACTTCCTGATTCTCAAAGCAGTGCCTGCCAGTTTGTATTAGTTATTAAATAATTTTCAAATCTTTATAGAATTTTAAACTTAAATAAAATGTATGCAAATATATGACAAGTAGCCATATTAAACTAGTATTCACTCAATGTATATTTGTTGGAGAAACCCAAAATAAATCTAGTAAATGATATGTTTTGCCAGAAATGATGACTATCTTTAAAAATCTGAAAAAAAAGGAGATATAAAATAAATGATTATAATATTTAAATTTAGATACTATATTATGCAGGTTTGAAACCTGATAAAGTATATTTCTACAATTTATATTTTACTTCTATAACTTTTTTTATGTTGTGCTAACTCTGGTTATTTCTAGTTATCTACTGAGCAGGTTACTTTATGTAATTTATCAGTTCCACCTACTACCCATAGGTTTCCAACCACCAAACATTGTAATACACGTAATTTATGTATCTTGACCACCTTCTACTACATAATTTGAGGTGGAGAAAATACATATATCTGTAATTCTGTCCTTAAAATTGTTTGATTTTCATACTCAGGTGAAAACAAAAGACTACTGCCAAAATGACTGCCAGCTCCTTGTATTCTGGGGACATAAACCATCTGGGCCTGGCAATTTGTGCAAAAGTGTCTCAGTGGATTTTGTGGTGTTCCTGGCACCCACTTTACAAACAAATGTTACTGCCAATAATAATAGTAAAAATAACTAGAAAAAATGTTATTCTTATAGTTGTAATCTCATATACCGTTTTTTAACACCCAAGAAAGCAATTCTTTTACAAAAATTTCACAAGCCTTGTAAGTACTATTTTATAAATTTCCTTTTAGAAATAATTTGGTTTTGGATGCTTATGATAAAAGTATTTATTTCATTTGTTTTTTAAGAATACCCATTTTTAGTATTACAATTGGGATTAACTAAACAAATATATTTCATACATGTGTCTAAAACATTACATTCTTGGAAAACTTCATTATTCACCTAATTTTTCATGCTATGTGCAAATTATATTTAAAATAAGATCACATATCTAACATATGTCTACATTTGTGTATTTCAAGAATATTTTTCAGGACATTGTAATAAAAAACTATGAACTACAAAATTTATTCAATTCACTACTGCCTTTGCCAATCCAATATCAATAAACTGCTTTGTTAAAATTGACTACATAATTGATTCTATGTTGAATGGTCTATATTTACTTCAGATACTAATGCAAAGTTAACACAAAGAGTGTGATAAAAAGTGCTGCATGGAAAATGAAAATAAAACACTGCGTTCTAGGCATGCTTGGAATCAATAAATATTTAACATATGGCTTTTTAATTAATAAAATTGTACAACTTGAGGCATGCTTTTTTGCCTTACGGTATGATTACTGAATTAAATATTTAGAAAAACAAAATAGGACCTAATGTTCCACCTGCATCAGTGAACTTCGAATAAAATCTTGATTTGGAAACATGTTTGAGGCAGTATTTGATGAATTAAAAATATACATAGACTCACTCAAATCAGTTTCCATAATATGCTTGACTGTACATATGCTTTTGCAGCCCAAAGGCTTATATTCTTACCCCACACAGAACTTCCTTACTCAAATTTAGCTATAATAGATATTATCCTGTCTTTAATTCTAGTTTTCTTTGCTCTGATAAATTTTATTTGGCAAAATGATTCACTGGGTCCAGTCTCATGGGCAATTGCTATTTTCAGACTATGTCTTTAAGATTACTATCAGTTTGTTTCCTGAACTCTAGAAACCATTCAACCTCTACCTAGCAAAAGACATACCTTACACTTAAGGTATTTCTGAGTAAAAAGGTGCTTTGAGAGTATGAAGTACTGAGATGTATGTATGTGTCCTACATTTGGACTGAGAGACTTACCCATTAGAAAACTCGTTACGTGGTGGCATAGCTTATTGAAATACAAATTTGTGTGTACTCTGCTTACATATTTTTCTTTTTTCCATCAGTTCAAGCAAATTAAATTGTGAGGTCTTTATTATTTCAGAAATTTTAGTACAGCAGTAAATAGAAACTACTTAAAGTCTATGCTTTCTTCTGTCCCTTGGTAAAACCTTAAATGCATTATTGATATAATGTTAGAAGTCCCAGAGCAGAGGAGACAGGAGAGATGCATGGGTGAGTAATGAGAGTCTGTAGACAGAAAAGGGGATGGTGATGCCCTAAGTAGGCAATAAAATCTCAGAAGGGAATGGGGGGAGATAGATCCTTAACATGTAGGATCTTAATCTTACCCCAAATTCCTATACGCTAAGCACAGCAGAGAGCAGCAGGTCTTAAAAAATTGAAGGGATGAAATGAACACCTCAGTGGTATTCAGTTAGGATATACGCTCAATCATTTGCTCCTTGTAAGAGATTGTACATCTCCACCAACTGCCATGTGACCTGGAGACCCTCCTGGTAGAGAGGGTCCTGGAATGTATTCCCTTGCCCCATTGCTGTTTCACTATGTGACTTGGTTTAGCTAATGGAATGTGAGGTAAGAAACATAGTCTTCAATCAAACAGAAGCTTTCAAGGCAATGTTGTAATTCCAGTCAATACTCTTGTTCTTTTCCCTTTGCCCTGAGAATGGCATGTCTTAGACAGAGGTTGCTCCCTCAGCCTGGGTCATGGAACAGGAAGATTTGTGGAACAGAGCCACCAGAGCCAACCGGAGGCCACTAATAAGTTTGTAAATCACTGAGACTTCAAGGTTGTTTAGCACAGCAAAGCTAACTAGTCTGTCAGGGAAAGCCTCTAATCAATGATCAGAGAAGTAAACCGATTAAACAAATAAGAACATGTAGTGTCTCCTAAACTTTTTTTTTTACTTAGATTTAGTCAAAGTCTCTGCCTATAGTCTGTCGTAAAGAACGTAAGTATCATTAGGATTTTTTTTTATTTCCTTATAGGGAAGACAGTTATAAAAAGAAGGATGGTCAACAGCCCACATTAGAAGACTTGTGAAATTCAGAATCTTTTCTTGATAATCATATTCAGAATAATTTAAGGGAATTCACAACTGTGATTAATTTGTATCCAGAAAATAGTAATTGACCTTAATTATAAACAAGGTATTTAAGTCAAATTCTTCCATGTAAGAAAATAATCTTAGTTTGGTGGGTTAGTGGTCTGGTCACAGAGATTTGGGAGGATACAGAGAGTAGAGGTCTAATTGCTCACAACTGTGTCTGTGGTTGCAGATTTTGAGAACCCAAGTGTGAGGTGATAGACATTAAAAGCCGAATGTGGGCCTCCCAAGCCTGTTGAGTTGGGAATGAGGAAGGCACCACCTAAATCCGGGGTATATTTGGCAGGTTTTACACAAAGTGGATTAACTGGAAAGCAAAGTATGGGTGGCCAGTCCTGTTCATCTCCTCAACCTTCCCTTTCTCATTGCACAATTTTTTTCTCCCAACTCTGCTTGATTTTCAATTTCCTTCCTTTTCCTCAGCCCCTATATCACTTCTGCTACTCATTTTCTCCACAATCTCCAAACTCCCACCTAATTTGTAGAAATGTCAGGAGTCCCCTCACTTAAAAAAAAAAAAACATTGTCTAAAAATAATTTAATGTAATGATAGCTGGTCAAAATAGCAGAGTAGGTAAATTTTGTGCTGACCTCCTCCCATGACCCTATCAAAATTACAACTAAACTATGTAACAACCATCATTGAGAACTACTTGAAGTTTATTTAAACAGAAGTCCTATAACTAAGAATGTACAGAAGAAGCCACATTGAATCTGGTAGGAGGGGCAGAGATGTATGACCATTAAAAATATGAAGGAATATCTTAGTTGTGGAGGTTCCCCTTGAAGAGTAAGGGACCCCCCCCCCCCCACACACACACACAAGGCTCCCCAGCCCAGGGTTCCAGTGCTGGGGAGAGACGTCCTCATTACTTCTGCTGTGAAAACCAGCAGAGATTGTGGCTGAGTAATATGAGGGCAGTTGCAGTTTCAGGTACTCCTCTTAAAAGGCCCACACATGGATTTACTCATTAATGGATTGACTTGCTCTGAGCTCCAGTGCTGAGGCAGCAGCTAGAAAAGTGCCAGGAACATACGAGGAGTAAACTGAGTTGTCTGGATTCAGGGAAAGGGCTAGAGGAAGCAGCTGTCTCCCAGAGAAGCTGGTGGAAGCCATTGTTTCTTTGTTTAGCCCTCTCTCTCTCCCAATGCTCAGACACATATGGCCACCATATTTGAATCTCCATCAACTTGGCTAACACCATTCATTTACCCCACTGTGGTGATTTTGAGCACCCCACCCAACCAAACTTGCAGGCCCTCCCAAGCCACTTCCAATGGTTTTTCTGTACAACCAGTCTTGGCTCATGCTGCAAATATTTTTAAAATCTCTCAAAGCATCACAAAACCCAAACAAGCGGCATCTGGCTTCGGTGTGTCCTGTACCTATTGCTGAACAGCATCAAATCCAGCTTTAGCAACAACCAGACTTCATTTGTGACTTGGCTTCTCAAGGTACCTCCAAGCCCAGTTCAGGTGGTAGCCATCTGTGGATTGCTTTGTGGCTCATACCAGGTGGCTCTGGACTGGGAATAGGCTGCAGCTGAACTTGGCCTGCAGCTAGATCCCTCTCAGGAGTCCTTGGGCCTAGCACACCCAGCGGCCAGCTTGGGAATGAGCCAGAGCTTTTCTCCAACAACTCACGACTCTTGCATCATGACAATGCACCAGCACACAGGGCACTATCTACTGGTTTTTAGCCAGTAAACAAATAACTGTATTCGAACACCCTCTCTATTCACTTGATCTGGCCTGCAATGATTTTTTTCTTTTCAAAGATAAAGGAAATATTGAAAGGAAGACATTTTGATGACATTCAGGACATCAAGGGTAATACAATGACCACTCTGATGGCCATTCCAGCAAAAGAGTTCCAAAACTGTTTGAAGGGTAGACTAGGAATTGGTGTTGGTGCGTAGCTTCCCAAGGGGAGTACTTCAAAGGTGACTGTAGTGATATTCAGCAATGCGGTATGTAGCACATTTTCTAGGATGAGTTCATGAACTTAATTGTCAGACCTCGTGTATACAATGGAATATTACTCAGGCATAAAAAAAAATAAACTCTTGTCATCTGCCAACAACATGGATGAACCTAGAGACTATTATGCTGAATGTAGTAAGTCAGAGAAGGGCAAATGCCGTATGATTTCACCTACACATGGAATCCAAAAAGCAAGCAAATAAACAAACTAAACAGAAACAAACTCATAAATACAGAAAACATGTTGATGGTTGCCAAATGGGAGGAGTGTTGGGGAGGTGAGTAAAAAAGGGGAAGGGATTAAGAAGTACTAATTGGTAGTTACAAAATGGTCATGGGTATATAAAGTATAACGTAAAGAATATAGTCAATAATATGGTAATAACTACGTACGGTGTCAAATACGTACTAGATTTTTCAGGGTGGTCACCTCTTAAGTCATATAAATGTCTAATCACTATGTTTTATACCTGATATTAATATAATATTGTATATCAACTGTAACTGAAAATAAAAAAAACATTTAAAAAAATCATGACAAGTTTAGCTGGCCAGATCTCTGTTTCACATAGTGTTGGCTGGGAGAAAAAAATGTGTTTTATTAAAAATTTTAAAATAAAAAAGAATTTAATATAAACCCCACAGAAATACAGACAGAATGAATATCATTACTTTTGCTTCTCTCTCAGACATTGCAGTCATTTGTGCTAATGTTGCTGGTAAAGGTGGGAGTTACATACCTACAAGTAGCAGCCAGGGTCAATAGTGCTAGAGTCAGCATTTTTCCTTTGATTGCCATGGGAGTAATGGGGGAAAAACCAGGCTTACCTGGTACAATTCCCATTGAAGGAAAAAGAAACCAGCAGTAGCATTTTAGCATGAGACATTGGGAGAAAAAAATTATAACACCCCCTCTTTTGTTTTCTATCAGGAGAACAAATCCATTTTATTTACTTTTAAGTAAGTTTAAATCTTTGACAGGTACATGAATTCTATGTCCTATGGCCTTAGCAGAAAGGTTGCTTCAAAGTTTGGCATGAACTATGCCACTGTTTCCATAAGCACAAATTACCTTTCCCCAGATTACTGTTTCTTTTCTTTTTTTTTTCTGTTTTGCCACCAGGAGTCACTGTGTTGTCGTTACCTTGTACACGTAAGTACATCTCTTGCTTAGATAGAATTCGGTTTCATCTCAAGCACAAATACCTTCAATTTTAAGAAGCGCTGTGTGCTCTCTCTGGTTCCAGAGACCCCGTGTATTGCCAGCAAACATGGCCTTGGACCACAGTCGTTAAGACATATTTGTCTTTTTAGAAGTCCTATTACCAGCAGGCCTCCACAGCCTCCGGAATGGAAAAAAAGCTGTAACACCCTCTCTTTGCAGATACCTAATTTGATAAATATTTCAGTGAAATAACGCAATCAGTGTGTAAACGCTTTCAGGATGCATGACGGGTATGATTAGACTCTCTTCCTGAGATGAATACAGTACATCTCTTTGGTAGCATCTTTATTGAATGTCTACGCATTAGTGTTCTTACGAACTCAGTTATTTTTATTTTTATGACTTTCGCCCTTCACTCTTATGAGTATTGCACGGACAACTCAGGGTGTGAAATGCTGTGGTACACTGGTCTGTGTTAATGCTATTATAATTTCTGGACTCAGTGATGAATATCACAGATTTGTGTAGAGTGGGCACCAGTAGAAGTCCAGCATATGTGTCACCATAGACCCTTAGCCATGTCAATTCCTCTGGCATGTGAAATCAATTTTGTTCACCAAATATTTACTGAATGCATACCATGTATTGGGCATAGGCTGTGAAGGATATAAGTTGGGAAGAGAAAAAGAATAATATTGAGAATACAGGAATGTAAGCAGGTGCCTTTTATAAGCTGCTTTATGAAATAGACTTTGGGCTACTTGGACTCTGACTTGGAGAATTAGGTATTTCTGACCTAAATGGATCCATATTTTAAGTCCTGTAGTGGAAAATGGAGGTTGAACAAGGAAGTGTTGAAAACCTCACAAGTCAAGACACTATGTGTGTGTGTGTGTGTGTGTGTTTGTGTGTGTGTGTGTATGCGCGCACGCGCATGCAGTGAGCTGTAACAATGTTCTGAATTACCGGTAAATCATGTTTTAATAAATGGGCAATCATTCTGCCATCTGTATTCACGGTCTCACACAAAATTATCAGGCCACAGTGAATGTTAATAAACATGTGAGATATTAAAACAAAATTCAACACACGTCCTTGGATTCTTTTCTCCTAAGCAGTTTCGTGGTGCCAAGGCCTTTTCTTCGGTGTCAGTGATGAAGAACTGTAAGGAGATAGCTGAAACAAAAATTCCTAAAGAAAAAAAAATAGGGGAGTTCCCTGGTGGTGTAGTGGCTAAGGCTTCGGAGCTCTCAACACTGCAGCCTGGGTTCAATTCCTCGCTAGGGAGCTACCAAAAAAAAAAAAAAATACACACACACACACACACACACACACACACATGCTTTTGGGATCCATTTCTGTTATTCTATCTCAATATATTTTCTAACATTTCTTAAGTACTAAGAAATAGTTCCTTTTTGTTTCCTCAATAGTAGGTGGCAGGTAAAGTCATTCGAATGCATGCTTTATTACATAAAACCTTATAAATAATTCACATACCATTATAACATTCAACTAAAGCTTACAATCAAACTATTTTTTTCTTGTGCTCTAATCCCCCAAATTGCTCACTTGCTACTCCATTCTAACCCCCAGTGAAGTCCCAAAGCCCGTGGGCTAGGCAAGGCATTATTATGTTTAAAAAGTTATAGAATTAACCTACAAAAGTGTTTGATTTATTTTGACAAATGCTATTCTTTTCTGGGCAAGTGTAAAAGTATTGTGTAGAGGAAATATAATGGTGTCCAAAGACCAATTCATTGGCTGGAGCTGGGCTGGCAGATTGGAGAGCCAGGGTCAGCTTAAGCCAAAGAGAATACTAGTGACAGCCATGCTGAATGAAGAAATGTGAATAGAGTTGCCAGAAAAAAAATACATGGCACCCAGTTAAATTTGAACTTTAGATAAAAAACAGATTTTGTTTTCATTATAGGTATACCCCATAGAATATTTGGGGCATACTTACGCTAAAAACACACATTATTTACCTGAAATTCAAATATAACTGAGCATTTTGTGTTTTTATTTGTTAATCTGGCAACCCTAAATCTGAAGAAAAATTTCCCTGCTAAAAATACTTTTCATGTTGCCTAATATTCAATTAATTAACATTTTCAGTGCTGTTAACAAGTACATATTCCCTTTCAAAATACAAATATCTCTGGGAAGTATATGGGTCATTCATACCTCAGTATTAATTTAAAGAGACTGCTTATTTCTCAATGTCTAACTTATTTCTCAGTAATGAAGTGGGCCAAATGAGTCAGACTGAGGGTCATGTATAGTTTTTTTCTTGGTGGGAAGAGGCAAAATGTGGGGTTGGTTGAGAACCAACTAAAGGATACTTGTGGATAAACTATTTTTAGTGGTGATTTTCTGATGAAATTATCAAAATGCCAAGGAGTGACTATTAAAAGATGAAATGAGGGTAGAGAGTAAGGTAATAGTGCCAGAGAAAACTCACTTATTCAGGAATTTTTCTTGAAAACAAGCTCAACTAATAAGGGAAATCAGTGGTGGGATTGATTTATGTATGTATGTATGTATGTATGTATGTATGTATGTGGATAGCTCCCTGACTGGGAATCGAACCCAGGCCGCAGCGCTGACAGCACCAGCGCCGAAGCCTTAAGCCACTACACCATCAGGGAACTCCCAGGATTTATTTTTTAAAAATGGATAATGGTAAATGTTAAAAACTTTGGCAAGCAGATTTTCACACATGGTGGAGATATCACAATCACAATAAGCTAGTAAAACTAACTTTATATTTTAATTTTTAATGAGAATCATTTTCTTTAGGGAATAGGTAATTATGGTTTCTTGAATCAATAAAGAATGCTTTTTCATTTAATTCAGAGGAACAACAACATTTATAAAGGGTTAAATGTGTATTGAGTATCTGTGTATGTGTCTCGTGACTAGGTCACTCAGCTCCTAGAAAAGGCTGTAGTTCCAGGTATAATGGTTTTTTTTTTTAACCTTTCCTTTTTTTTTTTTTTTTTTTTGCTTTTTGGTACGTGAGTAGCTCCCTGACTGGGAATCGAACCCAGGCCGCTGTGCTGACAGCGCCAGCGCCGAAGCCTTAAGCCACTACACCATCAGGGAACTCCCTTACCAGGGAGCGGAGATAGATTTTCACTGTATCTATCACATTATCTGGATGAACGCTTGTGGTTCCGAACTCAGTCTGTGACCATGAAACAGACCAAAGCCCTTGGACTTCTTCAGCCCCATGTCTGGTTGATCAATGAAAAAATACAGAAAAAAAAAGAGAAAGATTTACTTGATGTAACAGCAACCTGTTGATAATAACATTTCCTATGAACTTTAACATATAATTAACAGTATTTTCAGGTAAAATCTGGAAGATTTTTTTTTATTTTAGCATTTAAACCTCTCCCTTTGTGCTACCTAGAAGGTACATTGAACCTGTTAAAACTCAATCAACCTACCTCTGAAGTCAAATATGCAGCTGTAATTTCTTAGTTCTGTTTCAAAACACAATTTTACCAACCAATTCACCCCAATAAATTTAATTTAAAAATTCAGATGGCTTCACAGGTGAATGTTACTGAACATTCAGAAAGAGTTAACATGTCTACTTCTCAAACTATTTCAGAAAATCCAGAAAGGGGACATGCTCCCACACTCATTTCATGAGGCCACCATTATCTTGATTCCAAAAACCAGATAGAGACATTACAAAAAAAGAAAACTATAGTTCAATATCTGTAATGAACATATAATAGATATAAAAATTCTCAACAAAATATTAGCAAACTGAATTCAGCAATACATTTTAAAAAAATCACATACCACAATTAGGTGGGATTCATTCCTGGATGCAAGGTTGGTTCACTATACATAAATCAATTAATGTGATATACCACATAAACAAAATGAAAAATAAAAATCCTGTGGTCATTTTAATAGATGAAGAAAAAGGATTTGACAAAATTCAGCAGCAATTTATGATAAAAATGCTTAGCAAAGTGGAAATAGAAGAAAAATATCTCAATTTAATAAAGGCTATATATGATAAACTCACAGCTAACATCATCAATGGGGAAAAGCTAAAAGAATTCCCCTTAAGATCAGAAACAAGACCAGGATGCCCATTGTCACCACTCTTATTCAAAATAGTACTGGAAGTCCTAGCCACAGCAAACAGACAAGAACAGCAAATAAAAGACATCCAAATAGGATGACATGATACTGTATGTAGAGAACCCCAAAGATTTGACCCCAAAATTATTGTAACTGATGAATGAATTTAGTGAAGTAGCAGGATACAAAATCAATATCTAGAAATCAGTTGTATTCTTATGCACCAAATTAGCAGAAGGAAAAATTAAGAAAACAATTCCACTTACAATTGCAAAACAAACTAAACCCCAAAAAATAAAACCTAGGAATAAAATTAATCAAGGAAGTAAAAGACCTGTACTCAGAAAATTATAAGACACTGAAGAGAGAAGTCAAAAAAGACACAAATAAATGGAAACACATACCATGCTCATGGATAGGAAGAATTAATTTAGTTAAAATGTCAATACTACCCAAAGCAATCTATAGATTCAATGCAATTCTCATCAAAATACCAATGGCATTCTTCACAGAAATAGAATGAATAATCCTAAAATTTCTATGGAACCATAAATGACCTAGAATAGCCACAACAACCTTGAGAAAAAAAAACAACAAACAAAGTTGGAGGAATCATGCTACCAGACATCAAATTATACTACAAGGCCACAGTTATCAAAACGGCATGGTACTGGAATAAAAACAGACACATAGATCAATGGAATAGAATAGAGAGCCCAGAAATAAAACCATGTCTATATGGCCAATTAATCTATGATAAAGGAAGTGAGAACTTACACTGGTGTAAAGACAGTCTTTTCAACAAATGGTGCTGGGAAAACTGGACAGATACACACACACACACACACACACACACACACACACACACAAAGAAATTTGACCATCTTCTTACACCATATACAAAAATAAACTCAAAATGGATTAAAGATCTAAATATAAGACCTGAAACTATAAAACTCCTTGAAGAAAATATACAAAGTAATTTCTCAGACATTATTACCCTTAGCAATACCTTCAATGATATATTTTCTCAGGCAAGGAAAAGAAAGAAAAACAAACAAATGGGACTACATCAGACTAAAAAGTTTTTTTTACAGCAAAAGAAACCATCAACAAAACAAAAAGACATCCCACAGATTGGAAGAAAATATTTGCCAATGAGGTGTCTGATAAAGGATTAATATCCAAAATTTACAAGAAACTCATACAACACAATGCCAAAAAAACAAATAGCCAATTAAAAAGTGGACAGAAGACCTGAATAGATGTTTCTCCAAAGAGGACATACAGATGGTCAATAGACACATGAAAAGATGTCCAACATCACTAATCATCAGAGAAATACAAATCAAAACCATAATGATATACTACCTCATTCCTGTCAGAATGGCTCTTATCAATAAGTCGACCACCAAGTTTTGGCAAGGATGTGGAGAAAAGGGAACACTTTTGCACTACTGGTGGAATTGTAAATTGGTTCAACCACTACGGAAAACAGTATGAAGTTTCCTCAGAAAATTAAAAGTGGAACTACCTTATGGAACTACCAAGTCCATTCCTGGGTATTTATCCAAAGAAATCCAAAACAGTAATTCAAAAAATATATGCACCCTATGTTTATTGCAGCATTATTCACAATAGCCAAGATATGGAAACAACCTAAATGCCCATCAATAAATGATTGGCTAAAGAAGCTGCGGTACATTTACACAATGAAATATTACTTAGCCATAAAGAAGAATAAAATTTTACCTTTTAACGACATGAATGGAACTAGAAGGTATCATGGTAAGTGAAGTAAATCAGGCTGAGAAAGACCAATATCATATGATCTCACTTAAATGTGGATTCTAAAGAACAGAATAAATGAAAAATTAAAATAGAAAAAAATTTTATTTGGACACAGACAACAGTTTAGTGGTTGCCAGAGGGAAAGTGGGAAGGCGGGGTGGGGAAAGAGGGAGTGGGATTCAAAAATATGGTGATGGAAAAAGAAATGACTTGGGTAGTAAGAACTACCCAACACATAGACGATGAAGAACTGTATACTTGGAACCTATGTAATTTTACTAACCAATGTCACCCCAATAAATTTAATAAAAAACAATTCAGTACAATTCCTGGCCCAATAGAAACAAGGAATCTTTTTTGAAAGAATTAATGGTAGATGGATTGATATTTCAGTGATTTAGGAACATACATTGAGGTTGCCTGAATCTTATCTAGCAATTGACTAGTTACAACATTTTGCTAGTTACCAAAAACACTGTTTATTTCTTGAGGGCATATCTGGGGGTAAGAAAAAAATGAAATATCAGGACAAATCCAGTTAACTAGCTTAATTATTGTCTAAATATGTGTAAAAAGTGATGTTTATATTAATAACATTGGCTTCTTTTTTCTTTTTTTTTTGTATGTGGGTATTTCCCTGGCCGGAAATCGAACCTAGGCTGCAGCGCTGACAGCGCCAGCGACAAAGCCTTAACCCACTACACCACCAGGGAACTCGTGGCTTCCATTTTTTTTAACAGTGTTCTCAAATAGAAGGTTTGGAAAACCCACTTTTTGACAGGATAATACCTGTTTTTTCACATGCTGCATAGTTAAGTCTCTTTTATTATAAAGACTATCAATGTGAGATAATCCTCAAAGGTTTGGGTAGCTCATATGTCCACATCAATGACTTTTCTCCTTTGTTGATTTTATCATTTCACTTTTGACTGACGATGTCCTATACATATGAATTTCACAAGGAAATAAAAAGAAGGTAACGTCAGGTGAATGTGGATAACACTGCTAAACCTGAACAGCCATTATAACAATAACAACAAAAATGCTCTTAAACATCTATGTGAGTCATAAACCTATACAATTTTGAGAGATAAGGTAATTATATTTTCCCTTTAGTCTCAGAGATGATGCAATATATTCCCAGCAAAAGCCAAAAAAGAAGTAGGGATTGGCAACACTTAGCTCTCCTTAAACAGAGTCAGGCCATAAACCTGGCCTAGTCAGCACAGTCCACAACTTACACAGGACCCTTGAATAACATGGATTTGTGGTGTCTGGGTCCATTTATACACATTTTCCCCCCCAGTAAATACTGTAAATGTACTTTCTTTTTCTTACAATTTTCTTAGTAACACTTTCTTTTCTCTAGCTTACTTTATTGTAAGAATATACTATATAATAATATAACATACAAAATAAGTATTAACTGATGTTTTAAATGATCAGTAAGGATTCCTGTCAACAATAGGCTACTAGTTAAGTTTTTGGGGAGTCAAAAAGTTATACACAAATTTTTTACTGCACAGGGGAGGGGTTTGGCATCCTTAACCACATGTTATTCAAGGTCAATTGTATTACCTTTACCATTCATTGGGCACAAGACAGATATTTTCTTATAAAATGTAAATATGTTATACATTTACCATAGTTACATACACCTTTCTACCTCTGATAATACCCAGAAGAGTAATATGTATTTAGTAGTCCCTCCTATATTTTGGTTAATTGGGCAACTGTTAATTAAAATTTATCTTTTAAGCAAAACTCCCAACACATATTCTAGATTCTAAAATCTAATGTTTTATATTACCTATTGCTTTATTTGCATTGCTATTTGTTACTCCTAACCAAATAATCCAAGTTAAAATTTTCATTTTCTAAGATTTGTGTTTAAAATAACAAAATTTACCAAAATTAATTCAAACCACATTTATATTTTACTTCAATTACTAGCATTTCATTGCAGCACAACCTATATGAAACAACTGTCAGGACACAATGAGCTTTCCAGCATTAGATTTTTATTTTTTGCTCCTTGAACTTTTATGGGAAAGAGAGCTAAACAGCTGACTGACTGATGGGAGAAGCTATACAATGCAGAGCTTTGCAGCTACGTACTAATGCAGTACAGAGATGCTGCAGGGAGGCTGGAAATGAAACCGTTTCTTTCTGGAGCAGCACTGCTTGCTCTTAACTGAGATAAAAAAATAGATTTTCTTTTCCTGTTTTTTTTAACTCACATAACTAATCTAACATTAATTGCTTTAAACACTGGCTACAAGGAAAGGTATATACATTAAGAAATTGTTTAGCACTTTTTAGATACTAAAGACACAGCACTTTGAAATACTTGAATCTATCTAGTAACCAAAGAAGAGGGTCCTTACAAGAGAGACTTTGATGCTACTGATTTGGATAAAGAAATATTTGGAAAATAAAAGATAAATTTATTTTATGCTTTGTTTAGTTTGAGGTTCATTTTGAGCTTAGAAACAGGGTTATAAAAACATCAGGGATTAAGGACATTAATTGAGCTGCAGAGAAAGGCTGACTGGCCTGTTACACTGGCAGGTATTACTCAGCACTCTGGGCATTTTCATAAACTGATGCATCTTGCTGGCTGCATAAGCAAGTCAAGACCCTTTTTGCTGCTGCTCCATTGTTTGTTTTTCTGCCAAAGAGGGAGAACAGACAACTTCAGCACTGAGGAAAAAGGCAAATCGTGCAAATATTCAATAAGAATTTAACTAAACCTCCTGAGTCCTATGTTTTCCAACTCCCCCAGAAACATATGTAGATGATATACTGTAGAATTGTACACTTGAAACCTATGTATTAATAATTTTTGCTAACCAATGTCACCCAATAAATTTAAGAATAAAAAAGAAATCACAAAAGAACAAGCCAAAGGAACTGAGTTAATTCACGGAAGTATTGGTTTGTTGATTAAAGATGAATCCATGATTCAATTATTTACTTGTAAGTGTTGGAAGGGATCATTTCTGACCCAGAGATTTTTTTCTCAACCATGAAAGTTTCATGGAGAGATCACTGGATTTAGAATGAGAATATCTTGGTTCAAATTTTGGTTCCAATCTTTAATAAAATTGTGACATTAAAATAGTTTCTTATTTCTGTCAGCTGCAATTCCATCAATTATAAAATGTGAATAATTTTTATAATACTACACTTGAGGTGCTTACCCAGCCCTCATTACTTTTTGGAAATTGTGCTTTATGTGTAAATTGTGCTGAGAGATGAACCTAGACAACCATGTTTGTACTATCTGATGGTCCTATTTCTTTCCCACAACCATAGCCTGGTAGGTTAAAGGAGTACCCTGATCATAGAGCAACCAATCCATAAGCTTAACTGAGTCAACAAGATACTCTTTCTAGAGAACATTTAAATTGGAGTCAGACTGAGTGAGTCAGAATGCTATGGGAACCTGAACTTAGTGATACCGAGTTGAGGCTGGGGAAGTGATGTTTGGCCACGAGCAAGCAAAGGGCACCAGCCAAAATAGCAAAGGAGAGATAAGCAGACAGGAAAAGTAAGCACACAGCCATTGAGAAAAAGTAGATTATTTGATTTGGTTCCTTGTTTCTCAGTTTCAGTGCAGGCTCTTTATGGCTGAGCTATGTTTTGGTCAATGAAATTTCTAATTATATTTTTATAATAAATAACCCATTTCATTTATCCTACTTTGAATATGTTTTTATTCCTTGAAACAAGTGTTTGTTCCCTGACCAAAATACAAGAAAATGCAAAAAGACTTTGCACATAAAAGGTTCTTAAATTTCATTGCCTACCTTACAGGGGAGAAAAGAAAGGTTTAAGAACATTAAGTATCACAGATAAAAGAGTGACTAGTCTCAGTCAGATAGTTTATAGGAAGTTAGAGTTTTGAATTTGGGTCTACTATTTCACAGTTCAATGCTCTTATTTTAAAACCAGAAATTTAGGAAGCAGGGTTGATATTTTATTAGAAACATTTATTGTCCCAACATGTTTTCTCACAGAGACATTGAGCTATCCACTTTTTCAGAAAAGTACACTAAAAAAGATCCTTCCAGGACAAATCTTCCTCAAAAAAAAAAAAAAAAAAAGGTCTTTAAAATAATTTCAAGTACTTGGATAAATATCTCATTGGGATGTTGGAGCTCTGTGTTACAAAGAATGGACAAAAATTGATAGCAGGAAAAAAAGGTAGCCATTATTGTTAAACTTTAAACATTAAAAAAAAATGACACTTGAAAAATGACTGATTTTGAGAAAAATAATGCAGATAACCCCCATATAACATGGCACTTCTATAACACAGTTTTGCTCTAACATGGTTTGAGAATTGGGGAAAACCTCTTAAAACAAGGCATCCTAGAACACAGTTTCATTCTAACACAGTTTGAGAATTAGAGAAATCCCTGAACAACATGGAGTGTAATAAGAGCTTTTAAGAGCAAAAAATATCTCATTCGAAATTAGGGAAATCCCCGAACCATGTGGAACGTAATAAGAGCTCAATGCTTAAGGCCAGACTTAGCCAAGCAGTTGGAGTTAATAGTTCCTACATGAAGATCTTTCCACTGAAAGAAGCACAAAGTTTAAGGGAGAACTTCACAAGTGCTTAGCACTATATAATAAAATTTATAAGATTTTCTCAGCTAAAAGAAAGCAACCTAAAGTAACAGATTTTTTGGGAGAAGTACAGAATAGAAGTCAAGATCATACTGAAGAAAGTTCAGAGGATGAAGATACCTTGTCAAAAAGAAAAGTGCCCTTGGTTAATGGTGCTTTGTAGTGATGACGAAGAAAACATTATTTAATACATATTAATACATTATACTTTTGGTGAAAATTGGCTTCATAAAGATATTTCTCTTACTTATAAAAATATAATAGTATGTTTTTAAAAATTTTTGGAACCTAACCCCCATTTATGTACTAGTCCTTTGTTTCATATAACACAGATTCACATAACAAGGCATTTTAAAGGAACCTAACAGTTGTGTTATATGGGGGTTACCTGCATACTGATAGGTCTGTCAGAATGGGCTACCAGCAAATAGAAGTTCTGAACCACTTAATGAACTGAGTGGTTGAAAGTGTTCTTGTAAGTGATCAACTTAGATCTTGTAGAACATCTGCCAGAAAGAACAAGTTTTAGTGCAGTTGACACGAAGTTGTGCCCAGAATATTAAATTGAGCCAAATGTATTTTCCACATAAAGTCACAGTTTTATGTGTTATATAATCTTCTGGCAGAAATAAGGAATAACATCCAGTATGTGGCACTTCAAAAATTGAAAGAATCTTGGAATAAAAATATCTAGAGTTTTAGATGCTTCAAAGTGGGGCCCAAAATGCAGAAAATATGTTGCATATGATAAAAATACCAGAAATTTCTATTCAGTTGCAAAGGTATATAGTTGCTAGGTATATACATAGTAGAATGCAATTCAACAAAAAATGACCACTAAATACCAATCAGCTATTCAATCAATCAATCAATTACTAAAATAACTGTTAAACCACAACATGCTAGAGGACACTGAGCCATCAGATTTACAGTGTGCTCCCCTTTAATTACTAACTTTCCTGTGTAGACAATAGAGTCTGTCTATGCAATCCACCACACCTCTCCCACCCTGTTCCTTTAGCTGTTAGGAGCATAAAGCTAAACTCAAGATCAAACAAAAATCACTATTACACTTCAGCATTTGGCAACCCCTATTTTACCTCTCTTTTTGGACTTTTGGTCTTCATTATTCTGATTTATACTGTATTTGATTTTATAATTCAGATGAAATCATTTTTAGAAGTAGAACAGAAATACACCAAATGAAGCTTTCCCTTGCTTTCGTTTATGCCCATTTCAGTGAATTACCTTTCCATAGAGATAAAATATCCAAATGTATACTCTCTTTGGGACAAACCTACATACACTTAAAGGCAGGAACGTGTCTCCCTTTAGTTGTCTATTGACAGAACTGAGAAATTTTCAATCCCTTATTATGGACAGTACTTGATTATTTGCTCCTTTCCAATTTCTGCCCAACTTTATTGATCTGTTTAGACACTCTAATTGGAAAACAGTAATAAGAATAGCATAAAGGTGATGCTTTACTTTTACATACAAATTTGCATAATTTGTACCTTAGTACAAATTACTGTCAAGTCTTCTAGTAATAGGATATCATTTTTATTTAGCCTGCATCTTTGTACAAATCAATTTGACCTTTTTTTAAAAAAAGGACTGAAATGATAAAATTGACCTTTACATGTAAAAAATATCCTATGATCCTCCTATTCTTCCTGCAATTAATCAGAAACAACAAATATTTGTTGACTTCCTGTTAAACAGAAGGAAGGACCTTATTGATTCCATCAACTTGTGACTAATTAGTTTTCATACCGTCTTACTATTTGTATAATTTGTTCTTGATTTAAAGTAGCCTATACTTTGAACTTTACACACTAGAGTCTTGTCTTAATGAACCAATTTCTAAAGGTTTCAACATTATCCTGTTTCCTATTCTTATATCCCTCAGGACTATTAATATCCTTTAATACATACCACTTAAACTTTTATTCTCAATTTCAACATTGATATCCCTGAAAATTTATTAAATAGTAATAGTCTCTGAATTGATTTTGTTAGAATATAATTATCATGAAAGCACTGTTAATCATCCTGAACCACTTGAACATTATCCTAACAGTCATATAACATAGGCAAATATGTGCAGGAAACCAAATTCAGTTACTCCAAAGGTTCCAAGAATCTATAATGCCCATTCTAGCTTTTGATTCATACTGAAAACAGGCCTTATACACATTCATATAATTTCTTTTAAAATTATGTATGATAGTATTTAATAAGACACATTCTTTCACAGAAGCCTTTTAGACAGACACCGAACAGACACTGAAAGTACCACTTGTTTCATGTGGTGGTCCTTCATAATTATGATAAAAACATTGGGAATCAATTATGAAAGATCATGTAGACATAGGCAAAAAACCTCCCTGAAGTACAGATAAGTGGTATCTATTATTTTTGTCTTAATCAACATGACTTTTCATTTTGTCATAGAAGAAAATTAAATTGGTCTGACATAATTTCCATTCACAATGTCATAGTGATTTTTATCTGTACTATTCTAGGTGACTATCAATTTCAGTAAGTGTGTGATTTTGTTGTTTTTGCTTTATTTCCTTGCTTTCTAAAAAGATATTTTACGATAATCGAGTTATGATGAAGGTCCTAAAGTTCTTTAATTACTTTTTTCAAAGAAAGACCTCCAAATTTGCCCTTTCATGCAGTTTACCACAACCAAGCACTCTGTGTTTTCAGCATTACTGACAAAAATCTTCTGAAAAATACTATATCCTTTTTCCATCTTCTCATAGTTTACAAATGTACAGTGATTATACTTTGCTTCTACTTTTAAGTTCTTTGCTACCTTTCTTGCCTAGAAGGGAATGCCTGATTCCAGAAATCTCCATTTCCACATCAACTTCTAGTTTCTATTAATTTGCTCTTTCAAAATTCCAGGGTTTGAATGAGGTATTTTTTAATAGGGATCTATTTAAAAAAAAAACAAAAGTAAGGCCATTTGAGACTTCAGTGTGAAGTAAGGAATATGAAAAGATATTTGGATGTTTAAATCTTTGATTTTAGGTTGTATTCTAGAGACTTGGAGAATTAGAACACGTATCAAGATAAATGGAGTTCATAGTAGAAATATTTGTGTGTAATCTGCATTGTTTGGATTTAGTTTTCTTCTCAATTGCATAGTCACAATTCACATAAAAATATATGTACATGTATGTGTATATAAATGTATATGAGTGCACAGAGATTAATATTAAAGTAGAGAATTCTATTTTTTGAGTAAGCAATGTGAATGTAAAATTTACAAGACTTTTTTACCTGAAAGATAAATCTTATTATCCTCACTTAAAATTACAAGAGCCAATAAGTAAATTTGTATGTTTGAAGATTAAAACTATTTGCCAATCAAACATCTTTTCCATTCCTAAATATTAGTGTACTGACATTTTAAAAGTTTTATATTGACACATTCCATAAATAATTACAAAAAAAAAGCTATATAAATATCCAAAATGCAAATGACTATAAGCTTAAACAGCAATCTAGCTGGCCAATCCTTAATTTGGCATATCTATTCAAAGCTAAGAAAATAAACTTGTCTGAGATTTAAAACAATAATATAAATAAGAAATATTCGAGTTTTAAAAATATAATAAATGATGATATAGTTGTATTGTATTTATCTGAATCAATGCATTTTGAAAAAAGAAGTAACCTTACTTTAAGACTGAAGAGTTACACTATACTTGGGCATATCTTTGTTAATTTAAAGATGAAGTTTAAGCATTTTAATATGATAGTTATCTCTAATGAAAGTACATAAAACACTTATTCATAATAAAAAACATATATGTCAGAATTCAGAAGCATTTTTTCACTGAATTAATGAAAAAATGTTTGTGCAATATATGCAGAATTATTTAGATAATGTAATAATTATAAATGTACTATTAATATATATCTCATTGTTATTTAGATATAACAGGTAGAGAATATATAAGTCAACACATAAAGTTTTGGTAATTTTGATGCTGTGTATTTTGTGTATAATGGAAGACTTTTGTACCTTAAGGCATAATTTAATCTCTTAAGAATAAACAATTCTTGAGTTGCCTAACAGGTTCCAAGCCTGATTTTGAGTTCGGGGTATATCTATATATAGTATATGGCTTCTTTTCTGGAGGAGCAGATAGCCTATCAGGAGAGATAATTTAAATACCAATAGACTACAATATTTTATAAGTGTAGCAGTAAGTTATCTAGGAGACACTGAGGAAGCACTGGAGAGCCCATAATCAATTCTTTCAGGATAGGAATAGGAGTAGAAATGCTGCTAAGAGAAGCTTCTTAAAAAGGTGAGAGCTGAAATATGTATTATAAATGAAGGAAGATTTACCAGGAAGAAAGGGAAAAAGGGCTGAGGACATGTAAGGCATGTAAAATTAATATGGTCTTTTTGATCACTTAGAAAAAAAGTAGGGAACAAAATGCTAACAGTATTTACATGCATCTACTCAGTGCCAAGCATTGTGAACTATAGACTTTACCATTTAATTTGCAAGTATGTATTATTCTCACTATTTTACAAATGAGAAAACAAAAGTCAGAAAAAAATAAACCTTAATGAAAGTCAGACAGTATTCAGCTAGAGCTGGGACAGGAATACTGATTTGTCTGACTCTAGCCCTAGGTTCCCCTCACTGTATATTTGCTGGAACTGTATCTCCGTACTGTGATTATGAGTAGCTGCTGAGTGAATGATTTGATATCAAATACAATTGAGTCAGTTAATTTTATTGGAGGTATTTATGGGAGTAGAGAAAAGAGCTGAGAAGAAGGAGGAAAGACTCGAACAGAGCTGCTCTAACTTTCTAAGGGAAATGATGAAACTGGACATACTCGTAAGTCAAAAAGAAAGGTTCTCATTCCTAAAACTCAATGGTTAATCTTGGCAGGAAATCAAAGAATTAATCCCCATTTTGCAGAAGAGAAAATTGGGACAGAGAGATAAAGAAGCGACAATGGCCAGCACTGTCTAACGTTGCAGCATAATCTAGTCAAGTAAGAACACAAGAGTCCACTGGATTACCAACATGAGTGTCTTTAGTCACCTTCACGAACATATAAAAGTTCTAAAGCACTAGAAATACAAAAAACAATTGTAGTGGTTTAAGAAGTAAAGGGGCAACAAAGGATGGAGACACTGAAGAAATCTCTTTTTTAGAGACTTGACTATGATAGGACAAGATGCTACTCTAGCTAGAGGGAGGAGTGTTTTGATAAGAAGGAAAAGACATCCTATTATGTGCTGGAGAAAAAGAGCTAAGTAGAGAGGATCAAGATCTCTGAGAAGATGAGTGTGGAGAAGACAGAGGGATCATGTTTATACAGAATAAGAAGAAATGGTTCCAAACTCAGATCCTTATTATGGTAAGCAGAAATACATCATTTCACCTCTTAATCTTTTGTTCATCTACAAAATGTGGGGTTGAACTTAATAGGACATGAGAGTTTTGTAAAAGCAAAGATGTCTTGGATCTGATCACATCTAAGGTTCCGTTTCGCAGCTATATCCTTTTGTCATTTTATATATCTCATGCTTAGAATAATTCTTTTAAAAGTAAAAGTAAATTAAGGTGTGTGTCATTTATGGGAACTTCAACTGATACAACTCGGTCAAGAAACCTTAATGGAAAAGTTCCTTCATCTTTGAAGGGAATTAGCACTTTTTCTTGCCAGCCTGGTGTTTATAAGAAAATGCAGGGTTGCTTATGAAGAAGGGAATGATGCCATGGCCCTAAGAAAAGTACTTCCTCGGGGAATAAAAAATAATAGAAAATACTTTATCTCTGGGAAAGCACTTCTAAAAGGAAATGAGATTTCTCAGTTTATTTCTGATATGTTCCAAAGAACCTCAGTTAAATCCTAAGGGAAATAGCTTATTTATGTTTATTTTTTTATTTTTTAGGATTTTTGCTATAGAGGAAAGAATGTGTAGTTTTCTTGAATTAATGCTTTATATATACTTGCTGGGTAGGCTTAGCCTCTATCCAGTGGTCATTCTTTAGAAAATGGTAAATATTTTTACTTTTAGAAGATCCCAAAGTCAATGAGCTTGTAGTCTGGCTGTTACTGTTCTGGGTTTTAAAAATCTTTGTGCTAAAATTGCTATTTGTGTGTTAAAAAAAATCAAATATAAAATTTTTTCAACTGCTTTTTTATCCATGGTTTCTTCCTTTTGCCAAAATATCATAAGGTTAAAAACAAGGAACTGAATTTAGTTATTAACATGGCTAACACCAGGCCTGAGTGTAAATTAAGGCTCTGGCAAAAGAAGTGAAAACAAAGTCACAATTAGCAAACAATTTTGTGAACTATAACCTCTCATATCTTAAAACTTTTACATAGTTAAGCTTTATTGAAACTTTTACATTAAAATAATTGTCACATAAATGACCATATGAAAATTGTTTAAAACTATCTCATTTGGTCTACCTTGGCCAAAACAATCAATGGTAACTCAAAACGAAACCAAGCATTTGAAATGGAAATAAGATTAATGACACTATATTTAGGCAATGAATACCTAATTTTTGTCTCTGATTGGGAATGCTAGACCATATCCAGTATTCACTAGTAAAAAAGTGATCTATAAAGCCAGGTAAGAGGATGATATGTCAAGCCTGTTTAATACATTTCCATAAATAGTGATATGAAATGAAAACCTTTACCACCACAAATTGAGGAACTTGAAATTCATTAACTGAGCAAAAGAACTTGAAGCAACAGGTACCAGTCTGGGATCCAATCATAAGATAGAAACTACATGCCAATTTAAACATGAAAAGTTTAATATGAAGAATTATTAAGTTATGATAGGAGAATAACTGTAAGGATATAAGAAAAATCTCAAGGGTATTGTAGGGCTGAAGTGAGTACCCCAAGGAAGATAAACATAGAAGCGTTCTCCCTCCCAAGGCTGGGGTTCAGACCTCATTGGAAAAGAAGTAGTTGAAGCTGTCTTTCTACATAGAAGCATAGTTTGCTGAGATGTCCAGGCCAGAGCTTGGCCGCAATTGTAGGGAATAACCCTGCAGGGCACGGGTTAGCCAAGTGTGGTGGAAGGGCCTTCAGGAGCAGTGCGGCACTGCTTTGGGCATCATCAGTTCAGAAGCATGTGGGGTTTGTGTTGAGGGCAAGGTTGTCACTGGGCCCTTAACTGGGCTGTGAAATCACCAATGGACCACCCCAACTGGGCATCTAGTTGGGGCAGAATTTCATCAGATATTGCCACACGCACATATCTCTTATGTATCATACACCAGGAGCAAATCAAACTATAGTTTTATAGAACCAGGAAGAGAAGCCCCTCCCTCTTGCAATGTCCTTTCAGGACCCTCTTCTACCTTTTCACTGTATTAATTGACTTTAAGTTTTTTTTTTCCCAAATGTGTCAAAAAGCCACAAAAAATAAAAAGTTGGTATTTTGACTATTTTATGCATTTAATAATAACATTTTGAGCTGCTTTTTATATACATGAAATTATTTTTATTTTAAATTATTGTTACATGGTAATAAATTTACCATTATACTGAATTTTAGCAAAAAATACTCAAAATATACGGAGTGGCATCAATTAGATTTAAGTATAGATAAATTAGAATCTAATGCCATTGATGACACAAAAAATTTATTACAAAATGTTAAACAATATGGCATACAAGACATCTTCATTGTTGATAGTGTAAGCCACAGGAAAAAATATTTTAAAAGCTGGTAAATGGAGAAAGTCCTTGAAACAGTTTAACACTGAATAATAATTTTATAATAATTACAGTATTTATATTTAAAAATAAATAACATTAAAATATAAAAATTTCCTGTTATTCATTCTTGAAAAACACAAAATATAGAAAAACGTACATATAGTAGAAGGAAAAGTATTTTTTGTTGTTAAATTTATTGGGGTGACATTGGTTAGCAAAAATTCCATAGGTTCTAGGTGTACAACTCTATAGTGCATCGTCTGTGTGTTGCATTACAAGTTCACCACCTAGAGTCTGTTCTTCCATCACCATATATTTGAGTGTTCCTCCCTCCTCTTCTGCCCCCTTGCCACATATCCTCAGGTAACCACTAAACTATGGCTGTGTCCCTGAGTTTTTGTTTCTTTGTTGCTTTCAGTTTTATAGGAAAAGTTTTTGGAGCTGGTGAGGTAAACTCGAGCGCCGCAGTAAGCGGGAGGAAGTATTCATCCTGCTCTTTCTGAACATCGCAGCTGCAAAAGGGTTAAGCATTTTGTCCTTTGCAGGGTTCTCCTTCCATTTACAGCATAAATGCTTGAAGAGCCCAATGCATTCCTTCCAGCTGGGTGCCAAAGCATAATTCGGAGCTGAGAGACAATTAATTGGTAACTGGCATGTCTTGTTATTCATAATTATTTTTACCATAGGCCATATTCCTCAATAGCTACATGTATTTCATTTATTTTCATCAATCAGATACTTAATGCTTATTTTTTCTGAACCCCCTTACTACTTTTACAGGCTAATGTGGAACTAAATTTGCTGTCATGTAGACTCTTAATTCCTTCATCCATTGGCACTTCTCCAAAATACAAAGCTAGTCTTCTTTAAATGCCCATAAGCATTTATCTGCAACTTTCACATTGCCTGTCAACTTGTACCGCCCATGATGTTTACTTTTGAATATGTCTTATTTTCTATTTTAATCCACAAGCACCTGGAGAGCAGCATTCATCTATGTGTTCTTCACTATACTGTGCAGAGTGCTTTATTCATGAGAAACACATGAATAGTTGCTGAATTAATCAATAACATAATTGGAATAATAATGCCATCTCCCAAGAGTGAGCACAAAGTACAATAGTTCAAAATTCAATACCTATAGTAGAAATCAAAAACTAACATAACAGAACATTGTTTAGTAAAGGACACTGTATGGTGAAATGGATATGATTTATTAGAGGGTCTCAATTTTATAGTGACCAAATGCTTTTCTTAATATTTAGACATGTGATATATATATCTATATATATCTATATATATAGATATATATATCTATATATATATGATATATATGAAGTAATTAGCAATGGTTCTTATTCTGATTCATTCTTGAATAAACAAGAAGAAAACACAATTTTGATATGAATTTTTATCAATTGAGATTTTGATTAGCAACTAATAAAACACTGATCAATTATTTTTGAAAAAAAATGCCAAGAAAATTCAATGGGAAAAATAGTATTTTTTTCAACAATTGGTGCTGAAGAAATTAGATATCTACATACAAAAGGAAGAATTTGAAAGCATGGTTAAGATCATACCAAAATTAACTCAATATGAATCATAGATATACATATTAAAGCTAAAACTATAAAATTTTCTTTAAAATATGAGTAATTCTTTATGACCTAGATTAGGTAATTTTTTTATTACACAAAAAAGCACATAGAAAAAGTGATAAAAAAACAATGAATTGGACTTCATAAAAATCATTTATAGATCAAAAGGCATCAAGAAAATAAAGAGAACTCACAGAATGAAATTATTCAAAAATCATGTATCTGATAAGGGATCATATGCAGAATATAGTTTTTAAAATGATCTGCCTTACAAGTCAATAATAAAAAGACAAAAAAATTTAAAACTATATAGAGGATATGGATAGACATTTGTCCAAAGAATATATGAATAACCAACAATCACATCAAAAGTTTCTCAGTATCATTAGTCATGAGGAAAATGCAAATCAAAACCACAGTGAGATACCACATCCTAGTAACACCTACCTAGTAGGATGACAATAATTGAAAACAGGTAATAACAAGTGGTGTTGAGGATGCAGAGAAACTGAAATCCTCATATATTGCTGTTGGGAATGTAGAATGCTACAGTTGTTTTAGAAAACACTTTGGCACTATTTTAAAAATAGGTATATTATATGATTCAGTAATTTCACTCCTAGGTATCTAACCAAGAGAAATTAAACATATATGCACACAATAACTTGTATGGGTATATTCATAGCAGCTTTATTCATAATGGCTTATTCGTAAAATTAATCAAATTTTTATTAATTGGTGAATGGATAAACAAAATGAGTTACATCCATCCAATGATATATTACTGAGCAATTAAAAATAATCAAGTACTGATACATGCTGCAACATAGATGAACCTCAGATATAATATTAAGTGAAAGAAGCAAGACACAAAAGATGAAGTATTGTATGATTCCATTCATATGAAATATCAAAAGGCAAATAAATATACAGAAAGTAAATGATGATGGCTAGGGCTAAGAATGAGAATGGGGAATAATTATAAATGGGCGTAGTTTCTTTACAGCTCAATGGAAAAATTCTAAAATTAAATTGTAGTGATGGTTGTACAACTCTGTAAATACATTAAAAAGCAGTGAACTATAAAAGAAGCTAACATCACAGTGATAATCATGTAAGCAGTGATAGTTATTTGATTCCTTTCCTTTTTTTGTGAATCAGAATATCTTAATTCTTTATACATTACTGCTCTTAGAATTTCAAAAAGTTGACAATTTTATAGAAACAATAACTATTAATACAACATTTGAATGAAGTTAAGAATGATTATTCTTCATAGAATGTATGTTAATTACCTTTGGTATAATGTGGGCATTATAATAGTCTTTTTTCCAAATTTAATAAAAATAAGGATACTGATTTTCTTCAGGTCAGTAATATTCACATATTTTGTTCATATGGGCTAAGTTGATTCATACTTATTATATTAGAATTAAAATACAGAAATCATGAAAATATTATTTATAAATAACAATAACCAATAACATGCTAAGGAAATAGAACCTTAGATAAAAAAATAATCATAATTATTTAAAATTTAAAATCATAGTTATCTTATGAAAAAAGACAAATCTCTTTAATATATGGCTTAATGTCTAGGCTCTTAAGTCAGCTTCTGCACTCAACCTGTAATAATTTATATTTGATGAAGAAAATCTGGCCTCACATAAACATGCAGTTGGAAACTTTTTCCTTTTTTTATTGATAAATTTATTGGGGTGACATTGCTTAGTAAAAATGACATAGGTTCCAGGTGTACAATTCTACAATACATCATCTATGTGTTGTGTCATGTGTTCATCACCCTGAAGTTGAAAAATTTTAATAGCCTTTTCACATAATTGTGACTAGTCTTCTTTGATAGCTACCAAAACTAGACAAGTGGAATCTGAAGCAATATCAATAAATTTGTACTCAGCTACACTCAAATCTATTATCTTGCACTTTGAATAGATCCATTATCCATGTGTGATTTTACACCATTATCCATTGCTCATCTGTAAAATATTGGTTGACTGACTTACTGAGATATTTGAAATGTTGAAACATGTCATTATCCATCTGTTAATATTACTAATAATCACATCAGAAAATTCCTTAAGTTTTGAAAGTTGTTGAGTACACGATGACAAATACAATTTTCCAAACTTATAATTTTTCTCATAAAAGTTCAAATATTGTCATTGGTAACAAATATTGTCAGTTATTTTTCTTGAAATGACAGATTCACTTCAGTGATTTTCAAAAGTTATCTGCCAAATAACCAAGTCTAAATAACCACAATTTGTAAGTAATTCTTTCAAGTAAAAAGGGTGTTCCATAGAAAAGCATTTTGTTCAGCTTGCAGTTCAAGCAACTGTACAAGTATTCTTTTTTGAATCAACCATCATCACACTTTGGCATGTGGTAGATGTTCTTTATGCATACTTCCTATTTCAACATGGGAAATATTAAAAATGTGTGTACTGCATGTCTAGGTGAAATGGAATTAATACATTTTACTGCTTTATTAGAGACATTTCTTTAGTAAAACTGGCTTTTAATTTCATTTATTTAGCTATTTTTAGTGGGAGTGAATGGCAGTAAAGAATATACTCGCTACTATATATACTTTGGTGCCTTTGTCGTGATAAGTGTTAAGGCCTGGAATTTCAATTGTCCTTACACCAAAAGTACAAATGTCAAAGTGAAAAAGGCAAGAAATGTTTTTGTATTATTATGAAAATCGTTTGACTTGATGGACTCTCTAAAAGATTTCAAGGGAACTCAAGAGGGTCTGTGGACCACACTTTGAAAATAGCTGCTTAAGTCATATTAATAATTCTTCTATTTTGGGGAGCATTAAAGTCTATGGATATACTATGGAGAACACAATTGTGGAAATATTTTTATAAAACCTGCTGAGTAGAGGGAGGGTTAGAAATGAAATGCAAAACCAAAGGGTAAAACATAATGTCTAGGAATGAAAAATAGAAAGAAAAGAGAGAGCAAAAGAGAGGCCCCAGAGAAGACAGAGTCGCAATTTCATTCTTTGTTATTCCATAAAGTGTTCTATGGAGAGCCACCTCTTACTTTGTTTTTCTTTGCTTGCATATTTCAGTTCAACTTTATTATGTCTAAACTACCTTTTTGAAATTTCTTCAAAAGGCACTCATGTCTTCATTCATACAAGTTGATCTATAATCTTCTAAATACCTATGGTTTGTAATCCTCCAGACTCCTCCGATCACCCAAAACCTGAAACGCCAACACCCTAGTAGCAGTGAAATTATGGTATTCTAGATGTGAAACCAGTCTGTTGTCTCTTTGGGTTTGTCCCAACATAGACATACATAGCCCAAAATACCACTGGCCTTTTAAAATGACATATCACATTCCAGGGTATTATCAAACTGCTGCCTGGTAGCATTTGTCATGTCTCAAAGTAACTCTTCCCAGGATTTTCAAGTTCACTGAATTTCTTAGATTGAAATATTATATTTAGCACAATTCTCTTAGAGTTTTCCCTTCTCTAAGAACGTATAATTAGAATCCTTGAACTCTAGTTTCTTTTCTTTATTCAGTATTTCTCTTTCATTTTAAAATTATTGATAATTGCTTAAAATAATCTATATATTGTTATCTAAGACTTGTCATTAACCATTTCCTCCCCTTTCTACAGATTTCTCCCACAATACCCTCAACACAAATAATTTTGCACCTCCAAATGCAACAGACACTAATGATTACACTCATTGCTCCACTCTGGCACGTCTGGCTCAATAGTCCACAGTTAATTTACTCTTGTCATCATTCCATTTGATAACGATGGCAATCTTATAACTTGATTTTGTCAACTTGATAAGTTTTATCTTAAGTAGTTTTAAAATTTATGTACATACTGTGTTAGTATTTACAGGGTTTGTGTTTGTTTTCTAGTGTTCTCAATATAAGCTCAACTTTTACTAAAATAATTTGTTGCAAATAGTAGAAGATCCATGAATACAAAATGATGATCCTAAAATTCTAACATTAGATTACCAAATTACAGAATATTTTGGACATCTCTTTGATATTTTAAAACTAACTTTATACTAGACCGCTTCCCAAAGCTCATCTATTGTTACATAATTTTTAAAACATTATAATTTTATTATGGAGTGTTTTGGAGCTGATAAAATATTGATAAAATATTCAAACATTCAAATATTTCCTCACTAACTTTGAATTTACTATTTTGATTAGAGATACAAAAAAATATCTTTGCATAAAAATGTACACCTTGCACAAACTACCAAAAAGCCCAAAGACTTACCCAATTTTATTTGAAAATAATTTATGCTAACTTATATTTCCATTTGTAAAGCTATCTATGTTATTTTGAAGAATCCATACAAAAATATTTTGATATATAAAATAAATTATTAATACTGATAACTTGGCTTATGTAAAACTTTTGAGGTCATCTTCTCATCTTTATCCTTTAATAGCTTTCTTTTTGCTCTATGTAATTAACATGTATTGCTTTATTACAAGAAAAATAAGATGTAATATTCTATTTTAAAAAAAGAAAATTTATAAAGAAGAAAACAAACTGCAATTCTATAAACCAGATATAACTGTCACATTATTTCCAGGTTTTTTTCCTAAGCAAATATACTTTTTTTATCTTCTGTTTTTCAATAAGATCATACTAGATATATATGTTTACATGTTACTTATTAATGTTTAATTACATCCTGAGTAATTTGGCATAGAAGTACATATTCCTTGAAAGATTACATTTAATGGCTTTACAACATCTCATTATTTGCATGGACCATTATTTATTTCATGATTCTTCAAACATTGTATATGTAGACTGTTTTTAATTTTGTTTGGGTGGAATTACTGTTCTTAAGTGAAGAAATGGTTTAGTAGGACTGTCAGTCAAGGAGCCTAGTTCACACTTAACTAAAGGGATCAGATTCATAATCCAAACTTGACCAATCAGATGGTCATTTGCTAGAATTTTAATCTTAAACCTGAATAATAATAAAAAAGAAAGCCTGAAAGCAGTTGAGGATTCATCTCAAAAGACAACAGCACCTTGCAGAAACCACCAAAAAGTCCAAAGTCTAGGCTACCTGACTGTCATAGTTTTCCTTACTCTTGTCATTTTTAGTGTCAACCTCTTGGCTTCCCTGGGCCACATTGGAAGAACAATTATTTTGGGCCACATACATTATAAAATGCATTAACACTAATGGTAGCTGATGAGTTAAAAAAAAGGTCCATGCATATTTTCATAAAGTTTACAAATTGTGTTGGGCTGCATTCAAAGCCATCCTGGGCTGCAGGTTGGACGCGCTTGGTCTGGATTTTAGCTACCTTTCAACTTTCCAAAGTTCCTCATGAATAACCAATATCTTATGTATTTTTGTCACTTTTCTCATTGGAACAAATAAAAGCCTTATTCTAGTAAACTTACCATACATTATAATAGAAACATGACATTGCAGGCATACAAGTCGGATCAATGTGACCACCGAACCATTTCGCTATTCATCATGCCTCTTTACATACAAACCCAATAATCACTTTCATTGGACTATTAATAAATATACAGGCACTCCAACTATCCAGTGGAAGGAAAACATGGATAATGAAAGCCCACCATTAGTATAACAAAAACAATTTTATTAGCAACAAAAAATGACATCATTTTCAATCTTCTTTGTTCATTATTTTAGCAGTCATAAGTGTAGCCAGAGGCTGAATTGTGACCCCTTCAAAATTCCTCTGTTGAAGCCCTAACCCCCAATATCTCAGAATGTAACTGTATTTGAAGATAGGGTCTTTAATGAGGCGATTAAGGTAAAATGAGGCCGTTAGGGTGGCCCCTATTACAATTTGATTGGTGTCCTTCTAAGAAGAAAAATTCTGCACACACAAAAAGACACTAGGGATGCATGTGTGTACACACACACACAGAAAAAACCATGTGAGGACACAGCGAGAAGAATGTCATTGCTGAGTCAAGGAGAGAGGCTTTCAATAAAAACAAACCTGTTAACACCTTAATCTTGGACTTCTACAGAAGTGTGAGAAACAAATTTTTATTGCTTAAACTATCTAGTCTGTGGTTCCCAGCAAGCTAAGGGAACAGTCAACTTTATATGAATGAAATTCCTCCATCTCAAGTTCAATGGTTTTGCTCCAATGGTGTATATAAAACAAAAGCAGACTAGCAACGTAATCATAGAGAACATGGATAATGTTTGTGTCAGTTTGGGAAAGCATGTGTCATACAGTAGAGATGTTTCTTAGACATAACTAGTAATCTTTACCCCCAAAAACTAGCTCAGTAGTGAACTGTATATATATCATAAACTTCTAAAATTTCCAGTATTATCTCAAATGAATATAATTTTCAATTATAAAAAAATTTGACATGAAGTTAAGTAAAAAAAGTGTTTATCAGTTAAGGGCATATGAATGAATTTCCTCATACCTTAAACTTATGTGGATTCTCAAGAAGGGAGCATCTCACTACTCTTTCCTTGAATAAAAATGTGCCTAGCACCCAGTATATGAAATTATTGTCAATAGTAATATGCTAAAATACAGATGCACATAAATGTGGCATGGCCAACAAGATTAACAAGACAGTTCAATGGGTGAAGGAACAGTCTTTTCAACAGTCTTGAAACAACTTTATATCAACATGCATGAAGATGGACCCCTACTTCACATTATATACAAAAATTGACTGAAAATGGACCATAGACTTAAATGTAAGAACCAAAACTATAAAACTTGCAGAGAAAAAAATGAAAGCAGATTTTCATAACCTTGAATTAGGCAATGGTTTCTTATGTATGATATCAAAAGCATAGGTGACAGAAGAAAAAATTAAGCCAAAGATTATAGATACTTCATCAAAAGTAAATCCAAGGTTGTAGACATCACCAAAAGGAGAAAGAGGCCATAAGAGAGGGCAAGGACTCTTTACCATTAAAGAGGTAAAATAAGCACCACTGTTTAAAGGAGAAGAGAAACTCATTTGCTAGAGAGGAACTAGTGTTGGTAGGTAACTAAGAGGGAGATAAATTACTAGAATGTGAATTTTGAAGAAAGAAAAATTACAATAGAAGGTTTAATATAAGTAGATAGAAATGAAATATAGCAGTTATATATTACTATATTACTTTGAAATCACATCAATATTAATTAATTTGTAAAAAATGATCTGTTCAAACACCTCTGAGTACCAACAGTGCCCTGACCACTCTAAGGGGATGTACAGAACAGTTTCTATCCTTAATGTCTGCTCCAGCCTGCACCTCCTCAATTTAGTCATTTCAGGAGAAAATCCTTAAATGCTAGCAAGACCAAATGGGTCACTAGAGCTGTTTTTATTTTAACTGATAGTTTGCATCAATCTAACCAATGATCTAACCAGAATTTTTTAATCAATCATGTCTTTTAAACACTTTTGAGCCCGAAATTCCACTATATTCTAGGAATGACAGAATTTTTTGTAGAACTTTATGAATTGTTAAAAATGATTTTGTGTATGAAAATGACTGGTTTAGTTTTTTGTTTTAACCTAGTAACTTCACCATTAAATATGGAACTTAAATTGCTCCTTGATTTTTTATAAAAGCCAGGAACAATTAGGTCCCTCAGCACACGCTCTGAGACTCCACAGATCACACTGGTCACCGGTGTGGCCTGTTTCTTTTCATTTCTTCTGCTCTCACAATCCCTCACAAGGTAGGTGCCAATTCTTATACCTGTGAGACACTGTGCCCTTTGGGACCTTTGTGTTTTCTCTGCCCAGAATGCTCTTCTCTCATCTTATTCAGATAAAAAGTACTTTTTGCAACTCCTTTACATGGTTTTTCTCTCTGTATCACCTTACCCTGCTATAGTCTTTTTTCACAATATTTGTACAGTGTTGCTTAGAGTAGTGACTGGCACAGAATAAATGTTATACATCTTTTTTAAATAAAATAAGCAATACATGGGAATGTAGAAACATGGCCAAAAGAAAAAAAGTTGGAAAAACATAGTTTGGGGGGAGTTTGACTCAACGTTTTTCTGACCTCAGTTGCTCTCAAAACAAATCTCCTCTCAACCTCTACCCTATACCAGCATAATCTAAAATTGAGCCCTGAAAGATGCTGAATTGACTAATCAGAATTTCAAAGGGAAGTGATTACTTCACAGCCACAGTCCCCGGAACACTGCAAGGCTTAGATTGCTCAGTCCCACTTGCCCTCCACCCTCCCCATATAGTAATCACTTTCTCCTTCCCTCCCCCTTCAAGGGAGCTGGGAGATCATGTCTGGTGCTCTTGGTATTTGCTGGGAGGAAGTGAGGGGTCCAGCTTCTCCAGCTACCCAGCAGGAACATACCTGGTATGAGCACCTAGGCTAAATTTTGGAAGGAAGCTTTTGTCTGTCAAGCTCATACCTATGAGGACTGTCCGGTCTATGATGTGCTAGGGGTAACTCCAAACTAGCCCCTGATATTTTCTTTCCTAATCTGCAACTCCCAGAGAAGGTGCTTTTGTATTTACCTCTCTGAACCTTTGGGTTCCCAGACAGTGCCCTCTACAACAAGGAACTTGAATGTTTCTTAGTGGACTCCTATGTGAGATTCTGGAGTTCTCATTTCCTGTGCTAGCAGCCCTGGTGTTTACTTCTGGGTCTCTAGTCTTTTCCCTTCACCCTGGAGTCTCTGGTTGGTAATGCAGAGACCCCAGCTGAGATCCCCAGGGTCTTCCTGGATACTGTATAATTAATTAGGCCCCCAGTTGTGCTTCCCCTCCCTTCCCATAGGCGGAGAAATCCTCTAGACCTTGCCTTAAAAGGAAATTGCCCTAATAAATGAGTCTCCATATAGAAAATTTCACAGCAAGCATGGGCCAAATAAAAGGAGACTTTTCCTATTGGCAGCAAGATCCAACAAATTATTTTTATCAGTATGAGCATGCCAAATGCACTGGCCATCTAAAGACATATTTGAGAAAACAGACCAACCATGTAAAGAGGGAAGAACAAAAGCCATCAAATGAGTTGCAGTTGAGTTTAATGAAACTAATTCCATTGCTGGGTTCATGTGATATAACCAGCCACTGTGCTCCATTCCAGTGGTTTATAATACCTCACTCTCTCCACGAAATTGTTTTCCCATAAATCTCTGTGGCCATCCATTCCTGTCTACACATTATGTTCCTAAAATAGACACCATCTAAAAATCTCTTCAAGGAGCTTTGTGGAGGAAGGCCTAACTTGCAACACTACTCTTAGGAGTGGAGTGCAATGGCTTGATAGCAATTACAAAAGCAACAGCCACGGAGAGGGGAGGTTTACAGGAGGTTTTCATCATAGTTATCATGCTTCCAAAATGCACCGAGGGGAGGAAAGAAAGTATCAGACACCCAGTGAACTGGCAGAAGCTCCAAGTTGCATCACCCTGGCATACCAGGTATTGCAGTAAATAGGAAAAGGTAGGCTACCCCCTGCTCCTTAAGCAGGAAATCACCAACCTCAGTATGGAATTTTCCTCTATCTGTTTTGCATTTTCCTCTTGGGATGATTTAAAGTGCTTTATTGAGAAATATGTTCTGTTACTACACTAGCACATCAGAAATACCACATGAACCTATAAATCCATAGAATAAGAAGCCACATTTTATAAGTGTGATAGCAACAGCGTTTGGCAATTTTCAAGTTTGTTACTGCACCTCAAATATTTAGTCCCATGCACATATGGACAGAACATTACCCTGTTTTTTCTTTAATTATTTCAGACATGTGAAAAAGCACCTATTACCACTCTATTTGGACTGACTTGTTTAAAGAGGAGTGATCATTATCAGTGAGGGAAGGGGAAAAAAAAAGAAATATAAGAAGTAAACGTGGGGGGGGGTTCTTTAAACACATGCCTCAAACAGGTAGGAGGGAAGGAATACATGTTAACAAAGACGTTTGAAAAAGCCTCACATCCACCCAGAGACATTTCTTGTGCCATTTAGAAAAGCAAGAAGGTTCTCACTGGGAACCGAACAGCATCTGCAGTATCATTGCTGATAGTGACCCCTGTCTAATGAAAAGTAACTCAATATTACCCATTTGGCACTCCATGGAAGAAGGGATCTTGCCCACTTCCTTTCCACTCTTTTATTAGCGAGATTCAGTGGGAGTTAGGGGGAATAATCCTGTCCGCCTCTCCCCCAAGCCTTGAGGCATTACTCCTCAGAAGCCCAGCCTCTGCCTGAGGCAGCTGAACACCCCTGCAACGCTAGGCTCCAGCAGCAGTCCCCCTGCCTTCTCTTCTTGGAGTGAACACTGAGATCTCATTTTTGCTCCCTCCTCAGGAACACTATGACCTCTATTCACAGCCAGCTAGTCCAGTTCTAAAGCACCAGTAAAGGAGGGGGCTTCAAAAGGAGACCTTGAACAGGATGAAGACAAGCAAAGGCAAGAACTGGCCAGGTTCCAGGCTATTTCAGGCCAAAGAATCCCATCTTGTATCAAAATGCTGAACTGCAAAACAAACCTGATTTCAGTTGGTGGAAGGTTGAGAGAGGAGGGGAGAGGGGGAGGGGACGAGTAGGGGAGGAGAAGAGAGGAGGAGGGGGACAGTTGATCCGAATTCACAGACCAAAATGGACTTCCTGATCTGCCCAAACTGTATTTCCACGGGCTCTTTTTCCAAAGCCATTACTGGAATGACTGTGCCTAAATCGCGAGGAAACAATCAAACGGCTTACCTGACAAAAAGGAAAATTACCCATCTGCAATGAGGAGCTGCATCTCCCAAAGACCAGATGATCACAACGTGCCTTCAGTTGCAATTGTTCAGATTCCTTCTTGCAAAAGGTGACCAAGTATTTAGAAGGGCTGCGGTCTCACTGGGGCAGAAAACACATACACAAACATACACACACGCACACATACACACATGCACCAGAGACATCTGCAGTATCCTCTCGGCTTCATCCTCGCCTCACTCTATGGTACCTAATACAAATCAGCAAATAGCTTGTTTAAAAAAAAAAGTCGAGATCCCATCTTATATTATATCGCCATCTAGTGGCCAAACGTTAAATATTTTCTCCTCCAACCGGGTTTGTGTTCTTTCTCAATCTCTTCTCTCAGCCTCCTTTCCCTTCTTCCCTTTGGCTCTCTTATTGCTTCCTCCTGTGTCTCCTTTATTCTCACTTGCTCTGTCATGTAAAACACACAATGGCTCACATGTGACAAAGTTTAAAACGAAATAGAGCTGTCTTCAAGTATAGCAAGTAACTTCAGTGTTGTTTTTGTATTTTATTTTTGCTTAAAAATATTATTTATTCGAGTTCATTGTTATCTTTAAAAATTATAGAATTTTTGAATAGAATTTTAGTTGCCTGTTTATTCCACCAGGAGAAAATTGGTAGTCCTTTATTACAGATCTATGGTTTTCCATTAGGGATCTACTTATATTTTTTCTCATTTTTGATATTGTATTTAAATAATAGGTTCTGTATTTAGTGAACATCTCAGAGGGAGAAAATGTGAGTTTTACTTGAAATTCAACACTAATGAGCATATGCCTTTGAGAAAGTAACTGAACTCTTCTATCAAAACTTATATTTTCTCCATCTCATCTGTAATTAAAAGTTAAAGATTATCTTCCTACTCTAAATGTCTATTACCTCAGTGTTTCCCCATCTTATGAATGTGACCTAAAGCTTAATTACAATAACATGTTTTAGTAAGCAAATTTTGAATCCAATTAAGTATTACTTCTTGATAGAGTTATAAGAACCAAATATATCGAGTTTTCCTAAGACAATGGAGAATGCATGAGAAACTATAACTCCAGGAACTGACAGTAAAGCTTTCTATGTTATATACTGTACTTGAAAACTGAAAAGGTCTTTACCATTTGGTCATGCATAAGCTCACAATTACCTATGTGTTAATTAGTCATTTGCAATAAATATTCTATCCTGGTTGCTTTTCACCCAACACACCTAGTGTTGACAACTATCATTGCATGTGCTTTACCATTTATTAAATGATACCACCTTCAATATTTTATTTTTCTATTCCTTATTACAGGACTGTATAATAGTTACTACTAATATTATTATAGGTATTTCCATTGTACAGTTGAGAAGTCTGAGGCTTTCTGCGCCCTATCAGTAAGGCTCAAAGTCACACATATACCTTGCAGAGCAATAAAACTAAAGCTCTTGGTCCCAAAATTCATTGTTCTTTGCGAAAGTCCCCCTTTCTTTCCCTGCTCTAGAATCACAACTTTTACTAAACCTTATTTATAAATTAGGCCTATCTTCTCAACTCTAATAGAAAGAACTTGAGTAATCATTTCCGGTTCTAGCTCAACAATTTTATACTTTCACAAAGGCCAATCAAGGTAGCATGAACATGTTAATTAAAGTTATTCAATGTCTCAGAAATGGTGTTGCTCAGCCTGTGGTAGAGTCAGAGCAATGTTGAAAGAAGCTGGAGAGACAGGTGGCCAATATTTGGTAAATAATTATGAGGATGTAGAGATGAAGAAGTGGGAAATATGTGAAATAACATGCTGTATTTTTTAAATTTAGACTAACATATTTCATTTGAATAGTACTTATGGTTCAGACATATATGTATAAGAATATGAACTCCGCGGTCATATACTTTAGTGCTTTCTAATTGCTTATTACAGGGCTCAATTTTTGGAGTGTCTGCTCATAACAGTCCTCTCTCTACATCTCTTCCTGTCTGACCCTCAGATATGAACCTGTTTTCCTGGCTACAGAGGAGCAGAGCAGAAGAGGGTGTCTGACCATCTGACCTAGTAAAATAGGAACTGCAGCTTGCGAATCTGACAGCTGTAGGGGCAGCTTATCCCTCGCAATGCAGACTCAGGAGCAGGTGGGCCAGGGTGCTAAGAGAAAGGAACCGTGGGAGGTATGGAAGAAGCAGTGACAAAAGACAGAGCCAGAAAATTCCCATGCTTCCCGTATCCAGCTCCTGTCCCTTTCAAGATCTAGATACTTTCCTGATTTGAGGTACCATAATAGACACAAATAAACTTCATTTTTGCTTAGCCTAACTTGGTTTCTGTTACTCTATGGAATTCTAACCAGTTCATGCACTGCAGGAATCCAAATAACTTAGCCCTTGAAAGCTATCAAATACCGCTCATATTTTGGGCATCTGGTGCTTCACTCATTCATTCTTCAAGCTCCTACTATATGGCAGTCACTTTTTGCAGATACTGAGGTTGCATCAGTGAGCAACATGGATCAACATGCTTCCATTGGTGTTTACTCTGATGCTTTAGACAAACGGAAAGACACGCTGCTTTCAGTGCATACAGCACCCTTCCACCTTCTAATCTTTGCTTGCAATCTTCACTTCTCTTGACAGATCTTCCTCCGATTTGGACATGGAAAATTCTACCAATGTTTTGAGTCACATACTCTTCCTAATGCCTTCCCTGTTTTCTCAGTAGATAGAATCTTTTTCCTTTTGTTAATTACATAACAACTCCACATTTTGTTTTGTGGAATATGGTTATTGGTTAAGTTGAAAGCATTGCATAAGACAATACATGGCTGTTCTGATATGGACTCTGGGAAAAAAAAAGCCCAACATTTCGTCCATTGGACAAGGAGTACGTTTCATGAATAAATGTCTCGTCAATTCTGTACACAAGATATTTCATTCATTAGAGCCAAAGCAGTTTAAGAACATTGGCAACTTTAAATATCCCACATATAAGACCTGCCATAAAAGCAAAGTATGAGATTTTGATTAAATTAGTGTATAATAATATACACTTAAAATCAATCATAAAGTTGGCAAAAGATAAATTAAAATGAAACACTATATGTGCTACTTTATAAAACTATTGCACTTATCCCTTTTGACCTTGTGCTGACCAGCTCTGTGCTTTATTTATCTTTGTGCAGTGAGTTAATTTATTGAGATCCAATTTTCTCTTTCTCACTGCTAGGTTTTAATTTCAAAGGATGAAAAGGTAAATTTCTCCCTTTTCTTCCCACCCTAAATTTTAGCCATTCCACAGAATCCCCTGTAATCATGTCTCAGAAGGTGGAAAAAATATACTGGCCATTTCCTATGTGACAATACTTCTTCAACCTGTGAATACATGAAATTGTTAAACTAGCTAAGAGGCTTGGGCTGTGCCTTTCCTAGAGAGAATTTCTAACAAGGCAAAAAGAATGAAAGCATAAGATATCCTGTATTCTTTGTGTAGTTCTCTCCATCATGAGAATTGGATTTCTACTTCGGTAAAGATCTGTTGTGGGCTAGTAGCAGCAATTCACTGCCCAATGCCCCAAAGAGAAAGGAAATATTGTAATGGGACATCATCACTTTTAGTAAATCTTGAGTATTAAAGAGGAAAAGAAGTCACTCAGATGGAAAGAGCTGTATATGGTCTTTTTGATTATCAGTTCTAAGACAGGAGACTCTCTTGTGATTAGAACTTTGAAAGAGAGTCAACATCAAAAGGCAGAAGAATCCCTGTGGTTAATATCAGAATATTATTTATTATTTTATTGCATAGACAATCAAAGGAATCTGTTACCAAAACATTCTGCCTGATTTCCATCTTTCAGAGTTCTGGACCTTTTACTCACTGCTGTATAAAAAGCATTACCTCAATTAACTTGTGGCCTGGCCAGCAGATGTGGGTTATCTTTGATCGCTGGTCAAAAATTTCCCCGAAGTAATGGTCGAATCATTATGTTTTGAGTTTTGGATTCCTTTGCTCAGAATTATAAATGACATTTGAGTTTTAAGGCAGAAAATGTTTATTGATTCTCCAAATTTGTTTGGGAATTTGGCTCACCAAGTGGCATGAAGCATGGTCCTCCCTAAAGGAAAGGAACTGGGATACCCGTGTGTAAAGTTGAGTCTGGGCAGTGGTCTGACCTTGGTATGGTGTCCCAGGGGATATAGTACAGGTACTACACAAGCTGTGGGTGGTGGCAGGTGTTCTGATGGAGTGGTGAGTGATTCCAGCTTGGACGGCAAATGCCAGAGTCAGGATTTGAACCCGGAGCCTATGATTCTAAATTCATAGGACCACTGTATCATTATCTGGCTTCAGATCCCGGCTTTGCCCCATGTGTTGGGAACCCAGCTACAGCACAGTACTGATGTGATCCCTCAGTAAACATAATTTACCACTTCAGATTTTTGCTTTGGTAGATTTGAATTTCTTAGTACTTTTTTTTGTATATGCAGCATTTTACAAAGATTAACTACCAATACCTTGCTCTCCCCCAAGCATTTGCTGAAACGAGAGCTGTTAGTACCTACTATTTTAGAAATAGAAACCATTTCCTAGCAGAAAATAATGAACTCTTATCTTTACTTTTCAGGTTAATATATCCTTTTGAAAATGTGCCAGGAATGAATGTGCAATGTACTTGTTATTAGATAAATAAATGCAGAAACTGCAATTAAGAAATCTCCTTTAGGATTAGTGCCAACTAATTTTACAGCAAGTTTAAAGTTTCAATTTCTATTTTTTTTTAAAGAATAATTTTTATTTCAGCAAATCATGGCATCTTTAAAATGATCTTACCCTCTGATTGTTCCTAGATTTCCAAATAACACACATTATTTAAGTCAAAACAGATCAGTTTGTATTGAATTAGACCAAAAGGGATAACAATATCCAACTCATTTTGTGTGCATGATATTATTTAAACATGATAAGCTACATCTTACCATGAAGGTTAAGGTTTGGATTACAAAATGCTGTGAAGTTTCAATTTCTTAATAGCATAAAGTTGGCCTATTGGTTTCAAAATATCTTGTAGCTACTAGAAGGTAGACATTTGAAACTGTGGTAAAGTTTGCATGTCCCACATACAGACACACAAAAAATAATCAGCTTATTTACCCAAACATGATATCAAAATATTTGAGGGCCCCCACTTAAATTTACTGAATCAAAACTATTATAGGTTTGTGATTTTTCACTCATTGATTGCCATTTTTAAAATCACCTACAATGTATTGAGCCAAAATAATTAGAATTGTTTTTCTTACTGGTTTTATTCTAAAGTGTCCCCCAAGTACCTGTAGAATCAGTGTGGTTGTGGGCACATGTATTTAATGTTTTATAAAGTTTCTTTAAAAAAATCATTAAAATTACTCTTGATTCTCTCTCTAGTAGTGGAGGAGTATAAATAGCAAGAGTTTTTCTTATCTCACCACAATGTTGTATTTTAAAGTGAGAGAGAAAGTGGGGAAGGTTGTGCGACCATGGTGGAGATCAGGTCCTCAGTTTCCCCAGGCCTTCCCAGTAGGGCAGTACCATTTCAATGAGACAGTGCCATTGTTTTCTGTCCTGTTTAAAATGGTATGTCTGGTCAGCCTACTTCCCTGCTATTCCATCTAAAGCAATGAAAGCCAGAATTTAAATATAAATCCATAGAAGATCATTTTCACAGATGCAGTTACTTCTTGTTAGAAGATTGACTGCAATTTCCTTTCAATCACATAGGCAGTCATTGATATTGGAGAAGGAATTAATGGTATTTCTAAACCAAATAAATAGGTTTTATGGACAAGACATAGTAATATGCAAGCTTGATTTCTCAGAGGGAAATTAAATGTATAAATGTAAAGGATCTGATGAGGTCAGCATTGCAATATTGGTTTAAAATGAGTATTAAATTACAAAACTACATTTTATCACTTTATATATATATATAATTATTCTTCTTCTATTATATAACCATCCAAGCAACATTTTAAAAAATCACTTTATCATTCTTGGTATATACATATATCATTGTGTTATACACCTAATACTAATACATCATATGTCCATTTTATCTCAATTTTAAAAATCACTAGAGTTGCATATGAATTTCCAGTTTTAAATCCTTTATTATTTGAGGGTGTGGTTTATTTTGTACCTTATTTCTTCAGCTCAAGTGTACTCTTACACTACCAATATTTACTGAGGATGACATCAATGTCATTTTTTACAACAAGAAACTCTCTGCCTTTCTCTAAATAAGTCAGGAGCCATCACACCTTCATTACTTTGCTTCTTTCATTTCTTCTACTCAGAGACCTTCTCTTTCCTGGCTACATCCCCTCCACCCTTTATCTGCGTACCTTCACACCACCTGAACCTACCCACTAATCTCTTTGAGAGCAAGAACTATGTCTAATTTATGACTTTATTCCCCAAACACATCCCAGTGCTTGTGGCTGAATTAAGGTATTTTCTGAAGATGAGCTGGTAATATCAGCTGACTACTGATGAAGGAGAATTCCAAAATAAAATTCCAAAAAATATATACAGGTAAGATAGAATAGTTTTTTAAACCTTATAAAACAAAATGTCAACTGATATCAATCTTCACCACTGCTTCACTGAGATGATGATAATCACTGAGGAATTGTGGAGCTAGAAAGTTGTGAGATCATACAGATAAGGGTTCTTATTTTGGATATGAGGAATGATGTCAAGAGAAGTGATGTGACTTGTCCAAGGTCACATAGCTACTCTTATACCTCCAAAGTCCATTCAAATATTTTCCACAGTCTAACTATGAAGGAAATTCATACTGAGGAGGTGCATCAGCATATAAGAAACAAAATGGAAGTGAGTAGAATATTTCTGGCAACGCCACCATTGATTTTCACTCATGTTTTGACAGAGAGATGGATGTGATGGAGTGTATGATTGCAGTTACTGTTTAAGAAGGTGATGGACTAACCAACATTGGTTTTAGCAAAGGATAAAGGAAGTGACTGTCCTTCAGTCTAGCTCCACATACTCATCTTAAATATTAACCGCAAATGGTTCAAGCTCAAGGGCATGAGTGTAATGCTGACAGCTTTCAGGAATGCAGGCCTAAAGAGAGCCCTAGGAAATATCCAGGAAGTCTATGGTCGGAACCTCAAGAACTTCTTTGAGAGACCAAAATATAATATATCTGTTTCTGGTTCTTTAGGATTATAAACTGTATGCAGTTATCTTTCATATATGGAAACAAAATTTAATGTTTTACTTGCTTGAGTTTTATGGCTCTTTATATATATAAAGACTTCATAAAACTTTGGCTCTTGAAACAAGATCAAAGTACATTTCAACATTTAAAACATTTTATCCAGATCTACTGCCACAGGGAGAAAAAGAGAGAAAAGAAACATGAATGTCAATTTTTAAAAATGCATGAACAATCATAAATTACTGGTCTGGGTTCTGTTCTGTGCTTACCTGTGCTCTTTCCCATTCTCTTAACTCATTTCCTGTTTAGAAAAACCAAAGTGCAGCTCACTACTCTGTTCATTTAATTTTACATATACACGCTATTTGAGGCTGAAGCAAATCTGACTGCTTTTTCAATGTGAAAATAAAATATAAAAACTGTTCTTATAATTTCTAAACAGAACTTGTCTCTAATCCTAATGTAACAAAAATGTATATGATGATCAGCATTTTAAAAGTCTTTTTTATGCATAGGGTTTGACATTTTCAGAGATGAATTACTGTCTTTTGTAAATGGAAAACCCTCTTGAAAAACAGAATGCTATAATTAGAATAATGCCATTTTCCCCCAAAGACTAGCAATATACTAGAGTGATGTGAAAATAATAATAAAAGCAAGATATTTTATGGTGAAGTTTGAGAATAGTTAGTACTGCAGTCTGAGTTATCTCAGGGTAAACGCTATAGCTGCACGCACCACTGGTGAGTTTCCTTGGTCAAATGGGACATAGGTTAAGATAATTAAACATTATGCCTGGGGTTTTTTTTGTTTTGTTTTGTTTTTTTGCATGATCTATTTCATGCAGCAATTTTCTTCTTTTTGCGAAGAAGACACAGTTAAAGCTAATGCTGGGGGGAAATACAATTGATTCGTTATTGGAACCCAAATACCAGTTTGCTATTTTAATGTACCTTTAAATCAACTACATCATTTGTCTACATATTGAAAAGTTTCAATAAGATTTTTTTATGAAGAGGACTGTCTTTAAAGTAAATAGCTGATATTTATGAAGACAACTCTTTATTTAGAGAATAAGAGTGAACTTTGCTGTAACTTAGCATAAGCAAACATGCAGTTCCTGTTCCCCTAAAGGATTCTTTTTTTCTTTTTTTTTTAGATTCAGTTAATGGATTTATTTCTGTGTGTGTGTGTGTGTGTGTAATTCCCTGGCTGGGAATCGAACCCAGGCCCCAGCGCTGAGAGCGCCAGTGCCAAAGCCTTAAGCCACTACACCATCAGGGAACTCCCCCTCAGAGGATTCTTAACAACATCTTTTTTCTTTCATATTCGAAGGCAGAAAGCCATTGACTTTACCAAGAGCATAACAAAGCTATTCATAATGTGCACATATGTCATTAGGTACTGCCATGTTTCTCCCCAAGATTAACATCTATCGCATATCCCTAAGCAGTTTCAATCTTCAGAAATCCATTCACAAACTCACACAAATCAAATATAATTACATGTCTTCTCCTCTCTCTCCTTGGGAAAAGCAAGCATTCCACTGAAAGCCAAACAATGGACAGGACCCATCCTCTTCAGGGCTTCAAACTCTTTAGAAGAAGTTGCTAAATTTAAGTGGGAAGAAGGCTCAAGGAGAGTCAGATGATAAATGCATTTAGCCTAGTGCTCCCAGAATGCCTTGGAAATTTTGTGGCCTTTGAACTGAGTTGCTCCATCTGGATTGTCCCTATTCATGTTGAATAGCAGAGCATTAGAATATCTTACCCACACCCGGGGTCACTTAGGGCTTGGGTGTAGGAGGGAGGTGCTAAGCAGTGGCACTCCCATGCCTACAGTCACCTATACCTCATCTTCTGCAGTCAAATGAAAAACAAGCATATTTCTCTACTCATTATGGGATGGTGAAATGACAAAAACCACTTTCCTCCTCTCTGTGGGGAAGAGGAGGCTGGAGAAGCAGGAAAGGGCTCTTTCTGGGTCTGTGCCTCTTTAATGAACATACATGATATGACCATTTACATTTCTGCTCCCTGTACTCTTTCTGCAACTAAGCAAATATAGAATGTGGATCTTTCCATGAGTTTAGCAGAAATTATTTGCCCTACTTCGCATGGTGCTTGCTTCTAAGATTTTACATATATGCTGCCTGGAACAAACCCCAGTCAAAAATGCCTCTGTTTGTCATATTATAATACATGGCTGGATGCTTTCCTGACAGCCCTCAGTGTGTGTGTATGATGTGTGTGTGTGTGTGTGTGTGTGTGTGTGTGTGTACACACACACATGCACACACATTACACACACACACACGTATGTATTTCAGTGGTTTGTTAATGTCCTAACTTCCTTTTTCTGATTGCTGTTCCTCTTCCCTTAGCTCCCCAGGACACCAGTACCTTTATTCACGTTTTCATCTGCCCAGAGTCTAGGGAGTCATGACAGAGCTACCTTTCCATGACATGTCTAGTGCTTTAAAATGGTACCTCTGATTCAGTCAGGATTCTGGCAGGAAATAGGTGCTACACTCTAAGGGAGTTCATTGAAAATAATTTAATGGAGAAGCTATTTACTAAGTAGGCTAAGATGAATGACAAAGGACTCAGGAACCAGCCATGAAGAGAGTCAGTGCCACCCTAGGCCTTAACAGGCAGGAGGACAGCACAGCAGCACCAGATCCCAGTGGGCACTGGAGCTTTGGAGGACTTGGCAGGAGGTTTGCTAGAGAAAAGGGCAGCCACTTTTAGGCTACAAGGTGGGAGAGTGGCTCCAGTTTTCTATGAATGTTGGCCTGAGGCCAAACCTCAAGGAATCCAGAAGGCATGGGCTCCCAGATGATGTCTAACCTTGGAAAGGGCCTTTGGAGACTAAGGTTTGTCCAGACCCTGCCCCACTTCTTCCTGAACATTCACTCCCACCACTCCCTTCCATTCTGGAGCTTTCGCCAGGGAAATCCCTCTCCCATGACTGCAGCACTTGCTGGGCCCTGGAACACTCCTGTTCCCTCCACGTGCACAGTTAGTCCTTGCCACCTTTGCGTGGTCCTATGTTTGTTTGGCTCCCTTAAACCCACTCTGTGCATAGCCCCTTTATTTACTCTCTCCTGATTAAACCTCTATTCCTCTGCAAGTGTAGGGACGATGACTTGCAATTTCTACCAGATGTGAAGGGCTGGTAGAAGTGGGGAAAAGAACCGTGTACCATTGTATCTCTAAAAACACTCTTTTCTCTTCACTTTAAAGAACAAACACATGAATTTAAAGTATTTTACAGAGATAAATAACATATTTATGATTGTATACTAGGCATTATGCTAAGAGCTAAGGTATTAAACAGATGAGATTCTGTTTAATACCTTAGCTCTTAGCATAGTGTCTAGTACACAGTAGGAACTCAGAAATAAATACAGTAGACTCTCAGTTAACTAGCACCCAGGGGGGTTGGTAGATGTCAGATAAATGACAGTAAACTCTCTGTTAACTGGGACTCAAGCAATTGGCATTTTCAAGCACTGGCAAAATCTCAAGCAACCGGGAAAACTTTTTGCCAGTTGCTTGAGTACCAGTTAACATGGAGTCTACTATATGTTGATATTCAAATATCACTATTTTCAAATCAATTCTAATAATGATGTAAGAGGAATAATAATTAATGTATGTTGGGACCTTCAAACCTCACAGCGATTTCATGAAATAGATACAGATATTATCATAATTTTATAGATAAGGAAACTGAGACTCACAATAGTTGAATAACTTGGCCCAGGTCACACAGTAAGGAGATGATTAAGTGTGGTTTTGAAACCAACAATCTGTCTCCAAAGTACCCAATCTTACCATAAGTTTTGTTTTATATAAAGCCCTCTACAATATCACATTATTAGAATCTTGGGAAGGAGAGGAGGACAAGATGGCGACTGGAAAGGAGGTCCCTAAAGACTCTCCCAGAAAACACAATTGAACGGCTACCCAGGAGCCAAGAAAGAGGACCTTTAGTGACAAAAAAACTGCAGCTGAGACATCCACGCATCGCAAGTAAACACCTAAGGTTTGGAGAGAAAGGGGCGAATGAGAGAGAGGGGAGGGAGCAAAGACGGATCTCAACAGGACCTGATCACGGCTGACTGCAGTGCATGGGAGGGGAGAAGCCATGAGGCAAAGAGGAAAATCCCTAGCAACAGTGGGAATCGTTGGGGAGCTGGGCTGGGGAGCTGGAATTTGGAGCGGCGAGTTGGGGACAAACCTTGGGAGCCAGCCTCTGGAACTCTTGAGTGGTAGCAGGGCTGAGCGAGGACTCCGAACTGCAGAGACGACATCTTGGCTGTAGGCTCCCTTGGGACCCACAGCGCAGGCGCGCACGGCTCCTGCACAGGGCTGCGGTTCCTGGTCCTGGCCCGCTGCGGGGGTGAGCTGGCTGCCGCGGGCAGTGCGCAGCCCCTACACAGACGGGGCAGTGGCTCTGGGTTCCAGCCCGCTGTGGAGGCAGACTGGCTGCTGGTGCAGCGTGCGCAGCTCCTGCATGGGGTTTTGGCTCCCGTTCCCATTCCCGAACCACTGCGGAGGCGGGCCAGTTGCCAGCGCAGCATGCGCGGCTCCTGCGCGGGGCTGAGGCTCCCATTCCTGGCCCGCTGCAGAGGCGGGCCGGCTGCCTTCCTACTGCGGGGTCAGACCCACAGTTTTGGACTTGTGTGCACGCCTGCTCGCACGCCCCTGGGTCCTAAAAGCAGTGCGAACCCGCAGACTCTGCCCCAAGCAGGCCCGGGAAGAAAGGCGGATTTGATAGCATTTGCCCCAGCCAGCAGGAGCAGCCTGGGCTCGCATCATCCAGCTTCCCCAGCATAGGGCAGAAGGTGGAGCTGCCCCAGTGTGCCTTTTGTTGGCCTCTCCCCTTTCCTACAACCTCCCTAACCAACTAACTACAGGAAGTGGAGGGACCATGATAGATGTGCACCGCCTCCAAATGTAGCAGGGGACCAGAAATAAGAAATAAACAACCGTCTCTCTCCCAAAATTTGCCTCCGCTGCTGAACCACCTCGTGTCTGCCCTACAGCAAGACACCACAACAGTACCAATCTGGGCTCCTGGGCACTACTGAACATAACGCCCTCATGTCAAAGAGGAAGAACCCAGCAGACAGGATGAATTCCTTAAAAACTAAAACTCCTCAGAAAGAATAGGAAATTTATCAAGAGAGCTTCTTAGACCTAGAAGTTTCCGAATTAAGTGACAGAGAATTTCAAGTAGCCATGCTACACAATCAATAGTTTAATGTTTATTTGGGGATGAGTAGGATAGGGAGGGGAGAAAGGGGAGGGGGTGGGAGAGGAGGGAGGGGAAGCTAAATATAAGGTGATGGAAAGAGAAGTCACATTAGGTGGTGAACTTATTATACATCAATTTGACAATGCACTGTAGAATTGTATGCCTGAAACCTATGTAATCCTTGCTAACAGATGTCACCCCAATAAGTCTAACAATAAAAATGAATTAAAAAAATAAATAAAATAGCCATGCTAAAGGCTGTGAGAGAAAAAATACTGGCAGAGCACCATGGTTGAGATAAACAACATAAAAAAGGACATGAATGACATAAAAAAGGAATTCCATGAACAAAAGGAACAATTTAACAAAGAAATTCAAACCATAAGGAAGATTGAGATGGAAATGTGAGAGATAAATAATACAATAAAAGAAGTGAGAAATGAAATAACTGCCATAGGAAACAGGGCCAACCAGATGGAGGAAAGAATTAGTGATATCGAAGATCAGAACATGGAAACAGCTCAGAAAGATGAAGAGAGGGAATATAGAACCAAAAGGATTGAAAGAACTCTGCAAGAACTATCTGACTCCATGAGACAAAACAACATCAGGATAATAGGAATAGAAGAAGGGGTAGAGCATTCTACAGAGAGCATACTCAAACAATAGTAGATGAGAACTTTCCAAACTTATGGAAAGATCTGGAACCCCAATTTCAAGAAGAAAACAGGTCCCCTAGATACCTGGACCCTAACAGATCTTCTCCAAGACACATGGTACTAAAGATGTCCAAAACTAAAGACAAAGAGACAATTCTCAAGGCAGCCAGGGGAAAAAAGAACTATAACATTTAGAGGAAAACCCATCAGGCTGGCATCAGATTTCTCAGCAGAAACTCTGCAAGCCAGGAGGAAGTGGAATCCAATATTCAAAAATTTAAAAGAGAGGAACTTACAGCCAAGAATAAATTATCCAGCAAAATTATCTTTCAGATATGAAGGTGGAATAAAGACCTTCTCTGACACTCAGAAGCTGAGGGAATTTGCCAGCACAAGACCAGCACTCCAAGAAATACTGCAGGAGGCTCTTCGACCTGAAACAAAACATCAGGAAAAATGGAACAAAGTTGGGGCAACAAGAAAGAAACAAAAATAAAACAAAAACAAACAAAGAAATAAGTAATGGCCACAGAAAATCCTCACATATCGATCATCACTCTAAATGTTAATGGACTGAACTCAGCGATAAAAAGACACAGAGTAGCAGACTGGATTAAAAAACAGAACACATCCATATGCTGTCTCCAAGAAATATACCTCAGCCATAAGGACAAACACTCAGAGTGAAAGGATGGGAAACAATACTTCAAGCAAATGGTAACCAGAAAAAAGCAGGAGTTGCCATACTGATATCTAATGAAATAAACTTCAGGTTAAAAAAGATAGTAAAAGACAAGGATGGACATTACATAATGATAAAAGGCACAATACAACAACAAGAAGACTTGACACTAATTAATATATATGCTCCCAACCAGGATGCACCAAAATATACAAAGAAACTACTAATGGATTTGAAAGGAGAAACTGATGAACACACAATCATTGTGGGAGACTTAAACACCCCGCTAACAGCCATGGACAGATCATCCAAACAGAAAATAAATAAGGAAACAACAGCTCTAAACAACACATTACAGTAATTGGACATAATTGACATTTACAGGACACTTCATCCAGCAAAAAGAGACTATTCCTTCTTTTCTAGTGCACATGGAACATTCTCAAGGATAGACCATATGCTGGGACACAAAAGTAGCCTCAGCAAATTCAAGAAGATCGAGATCATACCAAGTGTATTCTCAGACCACAAAGCTTTGAAATTGGAGATCAACTGTAAAAGGAAAGCAGAAAGAAATACATACACATGGAGATTAAACAACAGCTTATTAAAAATGGACTGGATAAAAGAACAAATAAAAGATGAAATTTAAAAAATATATAGAAACTAATGACAATGAAAATACAATGTATCAGAATTATTGGGACACAGCGAAAGCGGTAGTCAGAGGGAAATTTATATCACTACAGGCCTATCTTAAGAAACAAGAAAAATCACAAGTAAACATCTTAACATCCCATCTTAAAGAACTAGAAAAAGAAGAGCAGACAAAACCCAAAGTCAGCAGAAGGAAAGAAATAATAAAAATTAAAGCAG